>CDFF01071789.1:21125-37942 GCA_000826265.1 Acanthamoeba culbertsoni
GTTTTATAGCCTTGCCATTAACTTGAATAACGTAATTGGCATCAATGTGGCCCTTATTCCACTGTCTACAATGATCTGGTTTCTGAGATATGTTAGGTGTAATCAAAAAAAAACAAAAAAAAAACAAAAAAAGCTAGTAATTACAGTATATTTTCGCTTGCATTGAGCCTGGTTTCTACTGCATAAATGAACATAATTTGGCTGTTCTTGTACAGTGGAATGTCTTGTCCTGTTCTGTAGTACTCACGATTAATTGAATGCAAAAATCTCTATTTAGAAGGCGAGCTCTTCAAGGCGAAGATGGCCGTAAAGGGACTTGAGGTGCTTGATGTAGGTGACCAGTTTTCTAAAATCCGTTGTGTGGTCGATTGCCTTCCCTAAAGCCTGCGCGGTGATGCCAATATTCGCCAGCGCTGCGGTGGTAGAAAAACAACTCGTCAGCAGTACGCCAAGGAAGCTGTTCGGACGCAACATGCATACCAGTAGATAATGTGCTCTTGAGGAGGAGAAGGCGGTCACCGTCTCGAGTATGCGGCACGGCTTTTAGACTATCGCTCATCAGGCTCACTTCCTCTTGAGAACGTATAGCCACCATTTCCTGCATTCGTCGAGGCAACTTAGCATTCAAATGGGGTCAGCTCTGACAGGCTACGTACGGCCTTAAGCGAACGGATAGACTTGGCCAGCGTGATGCCGTATTCCAATTGATCGAGTCCATCCACAACCAAGTTGATGTCTCCGACTGAGGGAACTAATCAGGGACATTCTTGAGAGGGAGTTAATTGATGTAGAGGGATGTACGCATATCAAGAATCACGCTGAGTAATGTCTGAGACAACTTCTTGAGCTGGGCCATCTTGAGATCCGCGATAGCGTCCTCATTGTCCTTGTCATCGGCGCTATATGTGTCCATGTTATCCAGTGAATCGTTGCCTTTATCCATTACGATCATAGGAAGATCGGCAACTGAGGAGCCTGCAGATAAAAGCCCTGTTCATCAAGAAGAACGGCTATTGTGACGGAAAGCTGATGTATGGTACCGGCACTATCGATCGAAGCATCAGACCTTGCAGAGATATCGAGGGAGGAGTGAGAGCTTTCTGCAGAAGAAAGGAAGTCGTGCATATCGGATGTATGCTCTTCCCTTTGGCAGTTGTCTCTACGCTCATCGTCGTGGCATTCGGGCTTAGAGCTCCCCCTCCCGTCGCTTAATATGTCACGTCCTGCTTGAGTCAGCACCATTTCGCTTGGGTTCGTGCTGGTGCTCTTGCTCTTGCACTCGCACTTGCACATGCACTTACTCTTGTCGGCTCTCTTTTTCTTCCTCCTCTTTTTCTTCTTATTCTTTGTTGCCTCCCCGTCTCTCTCGCTTACACTCTCGTTGGTTTCTTCGCGGTTTTTCTCAGCCTCTCGATGTCGTTTCAGCTCTGCCAGATCATCCAGCGACAACCTCGGACTGCTGGGTTCGCCTGTTCCTATCTTAAAGCGCAGGCTGCCAGAAGCGGTCATGTGGAACGGTGTTGGCGGGAGCGGAGGACAGCCAATCGGAGATAGAGGCGGTCGGCCTTCGCGTAGTACTACTGTGTAGTCATCTTGTTCCATCGGAATGTGAGCGTACATACGACTCTCAAGATAGTTCAAGAAGTGATTTACGCCCAACTGCAGCTTGGCAGTGAGCTCATGATTGTTGAACGGATTGTTGTAGCACCAGAAGTTCTAGGGCAGGATTAGACATCGACGATTCTGCACCCAGAGAATGAAAGAAGCATGGCATACTTTGAAAGTCATGAGGCCCATTGACAAGGGAAGGTCCACTATCTTGTTATCGGATATGTTCAATTCCGCCTTTTACGCAATGGTATGATAAATCGTCATTATGAGCAGCAAAAACGACCAGAAAATGAAGCTGAGGCGACGTACAATTCGTGTCAGGAGGCCTATGGCGGAGGGCAGCTCGGTGAGTTGGTTGTTTGAGAGATCGAGTTCGAGAAGCGAAGTCACGTGCGTGATCTCCTCCGGTAGAAAGTCTAGCTGACAGCAGCTCATGTCCAACACCTAGTAACCAAATGCGGCACACCAGCTTTGTATCCGTTTAAGTATCGGAATTGAAGGGGATTTGTACCTGTAGACGACTGCAGCAGCCAATAGAAGTAGGGATAGTGGTCAGCACATTACCACTCAGTTCGAGTTCCTCCAATCGGGTGAGCCTGCCGATTTCTCGAGGAAGTCTTTTGATGTTATTGTTCTTTAACTGCGACAACGAGGGTAAGCCCCTCTGCCAGGGATAAATGAACTTTACATGTACCTGTAGTCTCTCTAAGGCGGTGCAGTGGCCGATGGCAGGAGGCAAAGAAGTCAGGCGATTACCATTGACGTTTAACTCAACCAGATCTGCGCAAGGATGAAATTAGACATAGCCCAGAGAACGAGTGAGGTACTGAGTAGACAATTACTCTTCAGCAAGCCGATGTGAGGTGGCAGTTCACTGAGGATGTTGCCGTCTAGGTAAAGCGACGTCAGAGAATTGCTGAACCGCAGGATCTGTAGCGGAAACCACTCGAACTGATTGAACGCGAGATCGATAGAGTTGAGAGTACGACTCAAGCTACGGTTGACCATGAACCACTCTTCCGAGAGGTCAGTAAGCGCGCACGATGCAAGGTTGAGTGCAGTGGTCGCCTCATTGATGGTGCGGATGACCTTCGTCTCAGCAGCAATAGCCTTTAGCGCCTCGCTTCTAGTGAGCGTCTGGCCGCTGCGATTGATCTCTTTACCACCGATCCGAGATCCGCCCGCTTGAGAGGGATGGGGCTGTCGTCGAAACCTGATGGTGCCACGTATGACTGAACCAGTTCCCACTCGTCTCGTTCGGGTGGGCTCGTTCTTCTTCATAAACGGACGAAGGTCGTCAGCAGATGGGCGTATGACCACCGGAAGAGAACTTTTAGGAGGCGCCATCGTGCTGTCTTCAGGGCAGCATGATACATACTCCACTGCATTGTCAGCATAGTGAGAGTCCATTTGGAAGGAGAAGAACTAAGCAAGACAATCCACCTGTGCGGGTAGGAACAGCTCCTGAGGAAATATCTTTCCACTCAACAGTGTCCTTCCATACATGAGGAACACCCTGCAGGTCGAAGTTAAAGAAAGAGGGGCGCTGCTTGCATGCACACTGGGCTTTACCTTCATCTGACCTTCACTACAGGATATGTGGACGCCGTGACGAAAGGAATCGGGGTTTGGGCTGGAGACGGAGAACTTGGAGGAAGGGGGGCGCTCACCTCTGCGGGAGGGCGCAAAGGAGAGGGAGCTGGCCAGAGCAACGGTTTCTGCAAGCTTTGTTTTCAGGCTCATCTCAAGGCAGCCTTACAGAGCACTTTTGTGTCTACGCGTAAACGGTTCAGTCTGTCAGAAGGTTTGTAGAATGACTACAGCGCTGCTACTTGTAGCCGGAAGGTGGCCGTAGTGATGCCACCCATGCCCACTTCCTGAAAAGGAATTCGAAATATGATAAGTCTTCCTTGTACCCCGGCAGACTTCAAGGTGGACGAAAAGTAGGTGAAAGACAAGGGTGTACCATTCACGAGTGCTTGCGGCTCTCATACCCTTCAGTGGCGTTGTGCGGCGTAGACCACCAAAGCTGAACCAGTACGAAAACAGGGCTTATGTCACGCCAATCTTAGCGCTACGTAGAGGGAAGGAAAAAAATGTTGTGCAAACTGTGAAATTCTACGGATATTTAGTGCTGATTTCTTGGTGGAAGATAAAAAAGCTGGAGGCACCAAGATAACGAAGATGGAGTGGGTAGGAAAGCTGGCCTATGTCCCCTCTTGGGATACCATCAATGAATATTATGAATCGACTTCCAAATCTGTTGGCTCTTGGCTTGGCGCAGTTCCCGCCACCGAGGCACACAACCAATCCACCCACAGCCCCTTGGATGAACCCCAATCCTCCCATCCACTTGATGTGGACGAATTCATGTGTAATCAAGTTTCCTTCACGTCCGCCTCTTCAACGATGCTCGATGCAGAAGCCAAGATACTGGGATGTTTCGAATCGGGCTGTTCCGTACAGTTTGGATGGATGCAAGGCTATCGAGTGTGCTCCCGGTGTGCCATTGCCCCCCCCCCAAAAACCACCAAGTGGTTGTGCTTTTACTATCTTACCTCACCAAAATAAAACATAATAATAATAAAAATAACAATAGATGCAAGCGTCACTACTGCTATCGGCACTGTCGCTACAGGCGACGCAAAGCACGAAAGGGGTCGACTTCTCCACAGTTTCGGCCCGATGAGGAGGAAATCCTCTGCCTCAAGTGCGCACACCTAGAGCCACAGACAGTCGGTACGACCGAACTTGCTCAGCTCCCTGTTACTGTTGATGCTGCATGAACGAGACGTTAACCGTTATTGCGCTTGCTTGCAGGGTCGACCCGCGACCACTCCTCTGAGTACCTGGCGGTTCGCAAGGAGCGACTCTCCTCCAAGAGAATGCGAGACGACGTCACAATAATGAGACTTAAGCAGGTAGGCAACACATGGCCTTCTCTTTCGTTCATACATATCGTGTTCTTCTCAACCGTGAACAGAGGGAGAGAGAGAGAGAGAGAGAGAGAAGAGAGAGAGACCACGAATGCCTCTTATATATATATATATGTCAAAGATGTATATTGTGTCATATTGTGTGTGTGTTGAATGAAATTCACTCCCCTTTGCCTCTCCAGCTGTCGCGTGAGCAACACGAAAGCGCCAAGCGACGCCAGAAGCGACATGAACGTCTTCAACAGCGGACTGAAGCCGGCGAGGTATCCTCACCCCCACCCGACATTGTCACCACTGAGGAGACACACACACACAGAACGAGAATCGCAAGGCGGTTTCTTATCCCATTTCTTCTTCTTCTTCTTCTTCTTCTTCTTCTTCTTCTTCTTCTTCTTCTTCTTCTTCTTCTTCTTCTTCTTCTTCTTCTTCTTCTTCTTCTTCTTCGTCGAATATTCATTTGCATGGAAAACTCAGGTGAGGCCCATCGAGAGTGCTCTGGGGACAGTGACCGGTTCCGTGTCACCGCTGTTTAAATGGGGCGCCAGCACGGTGACGGATTGGGCCTACGCCCCGCCCGACTCCAACTGCTCCTTTTGCGCGTGCGTGCTTTTCATTCCATTCATTCCAAAGATGGAATTCATGGCTTACGCGCTTGCCTGTCTCAAGTCGGCCATTTGGGTACCTTTCGTTGGACAAATACGTGTGCAAGCTGTGCGACCGTGCGGCGTGCGAGATGTGCTGCAGATATTCCGTCAGCCTCGGACGTTCGGCCGTCAACCGGACCGCCCCGCGTACTTGCCGCCCTCGCGACTTCCTTTTTAGTCGACTCACGTTTGATTGGCTGCATGGGTGTTGCATGTGGGTTACGCTGCGACACCACAGTGTCCGTTGAGGGCAGCGTGCGTTGCTGCAAGCAGTGCTCGCATGTGATCAGGAAACGTGAGGAGGTGCTCCACTTCCACCAGAGGCTGAGGGAATCCGAGGAGCATCCGCTGCGGCTCATCTATGATTCGGTGGGCTCGATGAAGGCCGAAATCGATCGCACGCTCAAGCAGTACTTCGATCTCATCTCCAGCGTGGATATCATGGACGGCTTCGAAGTCGTTGACGAACTCGACGGCTGGACACAAAGCAGAGCCGGTATTCTTTACGCCTTCCCTCTCTCCCCTTCTTTCTTGTATTGAGTAAATTAAAATGCTGATTCTTAATTGGTCAGACGCAAACGTGACGGAAGAAACGGAGGAGGATTTGGTGAGTAAAAAGGACGTCGAAATCGAGTGGAACGATGAGGCCGACACTAGCGGCAGTGACGACGATGACGAGACGGATGATGAATACGACCAGAGGGGAAAGAGACACGGCCGCACAAAACAGCGAGAAAAACAAAACGACAGAAGTAGGCGGGGAGGTAGTGAAGAACATGAGGCCGACAAGTTGGATGAGCCAGAAGACCCTATGAAGCATCTGTCGGCCGAGCAGATTGCGGTATTGCTTCCACTGCAATGCACTGCGCTCTCTACTGCTCCTCTTCGTATTGTTGCCGCTAAGCTTGAAACACACACACACACACGCACACTGTGCAGAAGAGGGACGAACTGAAGCAGGTCCTAATGGGACTGTTAGCGGAATACCAGAGGCGGGTGGGCGAACTGATTGCGTACAAATGCCGCAGCTCGAAGGAGCTGATGTTGCTGCACGAGATCCGACGGGCTCTATGGGAGCACAAGAACGAATGTCTCCTCCCCTTTCAGAAGGTACGCCTGTATGTGGTGTATGGGATAAGTAAGGCCATGGGAGGCTCAGAATTACTTCCCCCTCATGCTTCACAGACGCTTCCGGTCCCGAAGGCCGCGCAGAAGGTAAAGGGTACGAGAGATTTTGTTGGCGAACGGCGACGGCGCGGACGTGCGTCCGAAGAGGACGACACGACAAGCGAAGATGAGAGTGACTCCGAAGCAGAGGAGGAATTCTGATACTTATCTCTTTTATCTATTTTGTTCGCTTGTTGGTTTAAGAGAGTAAATAGGCTGCACAGATATGTAATCATAACCTACCAGCACCCCTTTTGCCCCCCCCCCTTTTGACCCATTGGAGATGTAAAAAAGCTGCCTAGGACGTGCAGGACTTGAGCCCGCCTCCGGATCCGCAGGCCGGCGTACTTCCCCACCTGTACCAACGTCCCACGTACCTCAAGCGTTAATTCTTTCTGTTCTGGGGCAAAGGCCAGGAGCCTGTAAGCAGACACACTCCAGCTTCCGACTTTGACAGCTGCTCTCTTTGGTGAAGGTGTGCGTGTAGCGACACAACATCTATTGCTGCATTACGCGGCACAATAAATAGCGAGAAACACTATGTACAACAGCACGCGGAGGCTCGCCGGTGTTGAGGATTAAGAAACCCTCTTGCTCTTTTGCTGCGTGAGGGACGACCGCGGAGTGAGGGTAGAGGGCATGTCTTCCTCCGGGCTACTCTCGCTCCGACGGCGAATGGTGCGACCATTCCAGGGTGCCTCGGCGGCCTCCTTCTCGTTCTGCCTCTGCAGTTTCCTTTCGAGTGCTTCATTCTCCTTCTGTAGCTTCTCTATTTTTCTGTGTAGCGGGTGAGCTTTCCACTACTTGCCATACAAAGTAAGGGCGTCGGTACTTCTTGTTCTTTTCTAGTTTCTCCAGTACGGACTCAGGAGTTTCAATCTGAGTGCTTGCGTGTTTTGATGAAGATGCACCTCCCATCTTTGTTGCAACAAGAACGTCCGACTAGTCAGCTTGTGGTAGTGTCGAAAACAAGTTCCGTCGAAGGTGCCACGTTCTCGAGATGCAAGTACAAGGACGCGAGCTTTGTCTTTTTCCTCGTGGCTCCAGCGCAAGGTTATTAGGCCTCGTTTCACAAAAATTAAGAAATCTATCGGAATTCATGCGGAATTATCGCTTTTACTGAAACAGCCAATGGCGCAGAGTGTTGTTGAAGTAAATTTCAGATATATCGAAACCTATTAGGAAAGAGAAAACTTTGGGCAACTCTCTGCGTCAATAAATAATAAAAATCTTAGCACAATATTGTCCTCCTAAATGTCGCTGTCGTCCTCACTGTCCTCGTCGGAGAAGGTGTCGTCCATGGGGACATAGCGACGCGTGAAGGCCGACGGCGGAGACTGCTGACCGCCTCCTTGCCCGCCGCCGCTGGCGAAGCCGTGGTCGTAGTAGTTATGCACCGCCGACCCGAGCAGCGATTCGCCGCCGTATCGAATGAACACGTCGCCTCCCACCTGCGAGGCCAGCGCGTCGCCCTCCTCGTGGTCGATTCCACGCGGATAGTCTTCCTCCTCGTCCGAACACCCGCCAACGTTGTTGCCGTACCCATGCCCGTACTATTTTTGTGTGTGTGTGTGGAAGGTCAAATAATAATGAAATGAAATGAAATGAAGCGAAACGATATACCTGACGGCGTTGGTCTGGTTTCTTGAACTTTTTGGTGATTTCGTCCTCGAGGGCGGGGTCGACCCACTTCTGAACGCCTATGAGGGTCTTCGTGACGCCCTCGGTCACGCCGATGATCGGCCGCAGGATCGCCAGCGGCACTCCTGTGGCGAGCGACGAGAGATAGCCCGTCGCGCCGCTCTTTTGGTACTCGTCCAGCGGAACCGCGACTATCCGGTGCGCCGCCGCACCCAGCTCCCGCTTGATGCTGGAATAGGCCTCCCGCATGCCCTCCTCCGTCGTCGCTGGGGTCTGCGCATACATGCTCGGCACGGCTGCTGAGCCTCCTAGGAGATGATGGGGGGTGGTAATAGTAAGCCCGAGTGGCCACGGCGATATCAGGCGACCTTCGCGCCATGGATACCAACTCTCCGCCAGCCAAAAGAGGAGCACGCATGCTTACCAGAACCGCCGAGATAGTAGTCCGCCGTTTCCAACACATACTGCGCCCCGGCCGTCAGGTTGGTGCCCACGTTGAGGCCCTCCTTGAGCCACTTGTGCATAGCGGCTGTGGCTCCCCGTTGCAGACCTGTTCTCCGAGGGCGTCATTGAGTCTCCACAACCATTGTGCTGATCAATTAGGGAAGAGGAAGGGAGAGAGTGCCCTACCCGTGAGGATGCGGCCGTCTTTCTGCCACTGCTGCACGGGCGTGTAGATGAGGTCGCTCACGCCGGACGTGATGTTCAAAAGAGAGCGGATGGGCGCGATGCCTGCAACGACCGATGAGAGCTGCGTGCGGCTGATATAGGGCATGTAAGCCTCCACCAGACGCTTGCCCAGCAGCTCGTCCCATCCGCGTCCCTTCACCCTCACCGGCTTCAGGTGTATCTCGGCGGCTACACAACCGAGTCGGGATTGTGTGAGACAAGGAAACTCCTTTAGTAACCCTAAGATAAGGTGGTACCTCGTAGGGGGACTGCCTTGGCGAAGAAGGCTGCCTTGTTGTCGCCGTAGAGGGCATTATAGTCGAGCTGCTTCGGCTGGTAGTCCAGCTTGAGTCGGATACTCCTCACCTCACAACTCTCTTTCGATTGATGAAGAAAGAGGAAAGGTCAGTAATCAGATATTACGAACACATCAGACAATGGAAACAATGGAATACAGTACGAAAGTAAAGCGGTTCGCTTTCAGGGATGACCGGAGAGCCTTCCATGCCAGAGAAATATTGCACAAGAAACTCGAGCGCTTCCTGGTCTATGTACAGACGAAGCGGCAGGCTTCGCACCTTCAGCCTCCACTCCTCCGCCTCGGGCTTTGCTACGTGGTCCGGCCGCACACACTACATGTGTCGACAGAAATGTAAGAAAGAAATGAAGAGAGAAATGGAGAGGAAAACGCGCGACCTCCATCTGTACGGCGACCATGGTAGAGTTGGGGGGACGTGGCCGGTCGCGGTCGTAGCACATGAAGGTTTTGACGTCAGAGGTGGGGATGTTGTCCTGCACTTCCACCTCGCTCACCGAAATCACCAACCGACGCACATGCTACATGGGCAAAAACAGCAAATGGGGTGAATACTACAATACTGGAGGCACTCTTCTATCGATGGGTGATGGTTTCCCACCTGCGTGCCGGGCGCTAACTCGTTTATCTGAACCTCGAGGTCTTTCATGACGATCTCCATGTTGACCTCTTCGTTGCGCGATCCGCCGCCTCCGCTACGCAGGGCAGACTTGGCCAATGCAGCGGCAGTGGACGACGTCGTGCTGCTGTCGATAGAACCGCTGCCGTCGTCGGTGGTCGCGGAGGCGCCAATGCTACCTGTTGACAGGGTCGACGTGGCTGGAGACGCAACGGGCGTGGCCCAATCGGATCCGCCAAAGAGACGCAGGGTGACGTTGACCCGGGCATAAACTCGCAGCACCGCCGGTGGATAGCTTGTAGGGTATGAGTTTGTTGCACTGTAACAATTTCTTAAAAGGATAAGTCAATTACCCATCAGGCAAAGTAAACGAAAAGTCGGGATTTTTCGGCGGCGACCGCGAAAAATCGTCGATTAAGAGTCCCTCCAATTGCGGCGCGTCGCCAGTCAGCCAGCGGGCTTGAGGCTCTGTGAAATGTCGACATAAATGAAGGCCCAATCAAAACTCAGCGCGGCATTCGGTGGAGGAAGAGTGATGCTTACCCAAGCGTGGCGGAACTGCCTGCGGGCCCGTGGCCGCGGTTCGTCCCCCCGAGGGACCAGAGGCGCTCGAAGGAGGCGAGACCTGCTCAACCACAAGCTTGTATTTGCGCCCTCGCTCCAGTCCTATCTCCTCCCCATCCACCACATCAGCCCCTTGGTCTTCTTCGCCATCGCCCTCGCCCGCGTCTTCGGGTTCTTCGGGTTGAATTTCTTCTTCGCTGTGGTCTTCCTCTGCCTCTGCCTCCTCCTCTTCTTGGTTGAACTCCTCCTCTTCCCCGTCTTCGTCGCTGTCGGCCAATTCTCGACTCGCGCGCTTGGCTCCCGCGGGTCGCGTCTCGTGCGTCGCTGCGTCTGCGGCGTCCTCCTCATCCCAGCTATCTACAATGAGCGACGACGAGCTCCAGTCGACGTCGATGTCGCTCGACGAGTCCGACTCGCTGCTTCGTCTTCGCCTGCGACGCTGCTGTTCGCTGCTGTTCTGTCGTCGTCCCATCCGGCCTCGCTTCGTTTTCGCTCTCGCCTGAACGTCGTCTGCCTCTTCCTTCATCTTGCCCATCGATTCTCTCTTCTTCGTTTCCGCCGCTTTCGCTTTCGTGGTGGCCGAACCCTTCTTCTCCTTTCCTCGCTTGCTGTAACTGGGCGACACGGTCACGGATGACGAAGAAGACGAAGAAACGGACGATGAAGACGACGACAGATAATCATCGCGGATTATGAACCGACCGCCGGCCGAGGACGGACTGTAGTCCTCCGCAGCATGCAGGTGGGACGCCAGAGAGCTGGGCCGCTTCTTCGGTGAAACGCCGTAGTCGCTGGACTCTTTTGATTGGATCCTGCTCGGACCGCTGTTGCTGATTGGCCGATTGCCGCTAGAGCTCCGATTTCTGTGCTTATCTCGCGGAGATGTGAGGTTCTGTTGCGACGACGATTTACGGTCTCTCGTGCGTCCCTTTGGCGCGAACGCGTTGGTGGCCACCTCATCTGAGAAGAAGCGAGAAATATTTTAAGTATGCGTTGTCTGCTGCGGTCGACATTCCAGACATAATAATGAGATCTCGTACCCCACTGCACCTGGGCGAGGGCCGCAGCCACGGGGTTGGCGTTGGCACTGGACTTGGCCGACTCCTGCAATTTGCGCTGTGTTTCGTTCTCGGGCGCAGTCCACTCACCAATCAGATCCAACAACGTTTGTAACGAATCCTAAAGTGCCGTTAAAAAAATAAAAATAAAAATAAAAATAAATAAATAAATGGTCAAAATTTCATGTAGACAGCTGCGGGCGAATGTGCGACATACGCTACAAGCCGTCACTTCCGCGGTGGGCGACTCGGGAGACACCACATTAACCTATTACGCACAGCAAATGAACAAATCCGCTCCCTTACAGCCCGCAAGGCCTACAAAGGAATGCGTGTGTAGTACCTCGACTTCGGGCAGGCCGGCTTCCTGATGGCACGCTGCGCTTCGGCTGATGATCTCCCAGTTGAGGTGGTCCAGGCTCACCATCTTGGAGTAGCCCTTCTGCTGCCAGTAGCTGCTCTGGAGGCCGTCCGCAGCCAGTCCGGGCCCGCTGGCAGTGACCGAGAGCGACCTCGTGCGCTCGCTGCTGTCGCTCGCGGTGGAGGACGAGATCGACAGCAGCGAACGCTGGCGGGAGGTGTCGATGAGGAAAAGGGTCAGCGAGCGCAGCAGTCCGCGGAACACGTCCTGGTCCGACCCGGTGACGATGTCATCGCTGTCCAGCGTGAGAAGGTCGATGGTGGCGATGGCCCGCGCCGGAAGGAGACGCGACGAGTAGTCCACCTCCAGCTGATGGAAAGCCAGACCCAATCGGAACGCTGGCTGGTCTTCGACCGAAGCCGCCTCGCGTCTCTTCCGCTCAGCCCGTATCGCTTCCTTCCTACGCGCCTCAAATTCCAGCTCTTCCGCCGTCTGTCGACAGAAATTACTTCGTCAGCCCTTCGTCGTAATTATCTCATGAATGTTGTAGACACGAACCTTGGTGGGCGTGAAGAACTGCGAGAGGCTGAGCATCCAATTGAGGCCGCGGTGATGGTGGATCACCACTTCGTCGAACATGAAGCGACATTCGGTGCCCTTCTTCTTCTTCGCCTGTATGAGCCCTCTGAACATGGGTTGCCCGTCGTCTTCCTTGCGAAGTCGATGGATGCGCTCCGCGACAGGCGTAGTGTTGTCATACGAGATCGTGTCGTGAATGGTGAAATCCTCTCCCGTCAGCACTGTGTAATTGACGTCCTGATACGATACCACAGATGACCAATAATCAGCTCTTCCTTCACCTATCTCTACGTATATAGATTGCTCAACTCCGATTGGTGCGCCAACGTACCGAGCCGGCATGCTGCAAGAGTTGGAAGACGTGAAGCTTGACAAACTCGAGCTCATAGCAGTGCGGCGTTGGCATCACGGGCGGTCCGCTACTACTGCTGCCGTTCTCCATCTCCTCATCCGATTGGCCCTTGCTCGCCGGCTGTGGGGAATTCTCGCGGAAAACCCAGTTACCCTGCGTGAAGAACACGTTGAGGGCCAACGCGTTCTGGCGCTTCTGGATCAGCTCGCCGTAGGGGGACTCGAGCGATGAACTGCTCCGGGCGTCCCGCTGGCCGTCACGCTCGTCCGACGGGAGTTCGTTCTTGTCGACATCATTGCTGCTCCCCAAAAGTTTGACGACCAGGTCATAGTCTGCCTTGCTGAGATCGAGATGGGACGACGGGAAACGCAGTGTGACAATCGCTTTCTGCAATCGCAACGTAACCATGAAGAGAGAGAAGGTCAATAATGGACATGTACACCAATGGCTTTTGAGTGGTGCCAATATGTATATATATATATATAGAAATATATATTGATACACACCGAATAATCGGTCGCCTCGGCCATGGCTTGCTGATGTCCACGACCTTCGAATATGGAGAAGAAATTCCAAAATGACCCGAGCTGTGTTCACAGAAAATTGAAACACATTCATTCTCGTCAGTCAATCTATGCCACAGATTATGATAAATACATAGATGGATCAGAATTGGTAACCGTACGGTTTCTTCGGGCAGAGCGTCATCGGGCAGCGATTCGGAGAGGGTGTCGTCCTGAACGAACGTGAAGCTGGGCTTCCATCGGTGTGTGCGTACGGCGACCTCGAGAGGGATGACGACCTCGTTCTGCGTGTTCCGCATCTGTGCCTCGAACACCGTTCGCTCGCTGCCCGCTTGGTACATGTGCGAGTACAGCGCAAGCCTCGCATCTGGTGACGGGGAGGAGGAGGAGGAGGAAGAAGAAGAAGACCACGTCCCGACGATGAGTCACGCGTATAGCGTGCGCGAGACTTATATATTATATTGACAATGAAGGGTCTGATGATACCGGAGGGACGGTCGATGCTGGCCGAGAGTTGATCGAACTCGATCAGCCATACGGCCTCGGGCTGGTCACTGTGCATGTGCGTCGTGGCACGAGGCCCTAGCTGGTCGCTCACCCTCACTACGATCCTCTCTCCTCTGCGCGCCGACATGTGTGGAGAAGAACGAAAGGGGAAAGGGGAAAGGGAAAGGGGAAAGGGAAAGAAAGAACGAAAGAAAATGGTGAGAAATCTTAACGACGGTACAGTAAAGGGTGGTGAGGAAGTCGAGACCCTTGCATGTCCGGCGAGTAAAGGACGATACAGAGGCCGCCCTGCACGCCTGCACGAATTCTGCTGCTCTTTGGCTCCAATTGCTGCAGGATTAGAGTGGAGTCAGATACCAACAGGTTACCAAGAAGAGGATGAAGCAGGAGAAGGCCACAATACCTGCTCACGCGAGGCGGTCTGCAGATGACTCAACTCCGCTGGTGCCGAGCCCTCATGATTGGTTGCCCTAATACGCCCGAGAGAGAGAGAGAGAGAGAGAGAGAGAGAGAGAGAGAGAAGAGAGAGGTTTAGTGCTCTCGCGAATCTGCACCAACAGTATAAATCTATACATACGGTGCCGAGGGCGGGGGAGGTTGGCGGCCTAGCGCGTCGGCGAAGTGGGATAATCGGTCGAGCATGCCGAGGTCGAGGAACAGGTTGGCGGGCTGACACACGGCCTCCACGTCCAGATCAAACACGTCCGCAGGCAACTCCACTGCACGGTTGCGTATACATTTACAGATACATCGATGAGGCGATTGGTTAGTGCAGGTCGGACCGGCTCAACCAAACCAACCGTGCAACCAATAAACGCGTTGGGAAAAGGGTTGACGACGAATGCGATGGTGCCTACCCTGGTGCGTGTACTTGTTGGTCTGCACAATGGCGCACTTCAAGTGCGGCACGCGCGGTGAAGCAAAGGATGGCTCTTGGGCATCATCAAGGCTGCCAGGGTTGGACGCCGGCGAGGACGCGCTGCTGCCGCTGTGATGGTCGATATCGTTCGTGCCGGGCGACGCACGTCCGGAGGGCGACACAGGCGCCGCCACAGGAGAAGCTGCTGTCGTCTGCCTATTTGGAAACGACGGCGGCTGCGCAGCCTGAGGAGGCGGCTCGAAGCAAAGCACAGGCCGTCTGTGGGATGGCATCATAATACCGGGGTCAGTTCATGCAATGAATGGGCAAATTCAATGCCTGGCAACGCGAAATACCTTCGTTCGTGTGGAGAGTCGTTGCCTAGCACTGACGGAGAACGCATTCCCAAACAGGGGGTCGAGAAAAGGATAAGTTGAAACTTTGGAAAATTCATCGAAAAGAAGTCAGAAGTTCGGTGTACCGGAAGGCAAGCGCAGGTATTCGAAGGCGCGCAACGTGTCTGCGGTGATCTCGATGCGCGTCTGCAGCAATGAGCCCCACGACTGCACGAACAGGCCGTCGAACTCGACCGTGAGCCGGTCGCYCACTCGCTCCAGTACACCCGCATCTTCTCCGTCGTTCTCGCGGTCGTCGTCGTCGTCGTCGTCGTCCACTTGACGTTCGTCGCCGGATATCCGCTCCTTCCCCTTGGGCGACCTCAGTATACTCACACTGCCCGTGCCCAGGCCCGCGATCGTGCGGCACAGGGCCGGCGAGGTAGGACCGTATATGAGGTTAAGCGACCCGCCCATCACGCGCACCACCGCCTGCAGATTGAGCAGCGTGTAGTGCGCCACGGGGCACGCCTCCTGCGCCCCCTCCCCCTCCCCATCAGCCGAGGCAGGGTCGGCGGCCGATCCGTTGAACCAATCGTCCTCGGGCGCGCACTCGTAGAAGGGCTCCTCGTCGTCCGCGTCGCTGGTCGAGGCCTCCGAAGACGAGACATCTCCGGACGGTTCTTTCCCTTTGGCTGCTCTGCTTGCTGGTTGCTTCTCATCGCCCGGCGGCCTTTGCCCCGTTCCCGGCGGCGACGGCGACGGCGAGCGCTGTCGTCGCGTCGGCACACCTGGGCACAGCGAGACGACAACATAAGCTCCCATACCATACATTCTCCACAAAAAAACGCGAGGAATGCAAAACGTGTGCACATACCAAGACCGGGCTGCGCGGGATTGTTGGAGTACAGATCCTCTTCGGGCAGCGGCGCGGCCTTCGGAGCGCCGCCCATCGCCGATGGGGAGGGGCTGCGGACCAGGGCGGGAGCCATCCGGGCGCCGGTGCTCTCGCGTAGCGAGCCAGCCGGCGGCGGGGGCGGGCTGCTGGCGGGGGACACGATCATCGCGTCCAGCGCGTCCGAGAGGTCGAGGAGCATGCGCAGCTGGTCGGCCGAGATGGCGGCCGTGACCTGCTGCAGCGAGCAGTCGACGTCGAGGTCGGGTATCGACACGTCGGCGCTGTTGCGCTTGAGCTTGAGGTAGATCACGCTCGAGGCCTCCGGGCTGGCCCCCAAGTTGGACATGGGCTCGCCGGTGGTCCACGGGCACTGGCCAAAGGACTTCTCGATCGACGCGTCGACCGCCCCGCCCGGGGGACTGTCATCGCCCTGTGGCCTCTGCGCGATGACCAGCATCGTGTGTCCCTTCTTCGCCCGGTGGTCTCCGCGGCCGTTCAGCTGGCCAGAGGGAGGCAGGGACTAATTGGGAGACGGTGAGTGTGTGGGGACAGGTTGAAGCGTGGGTGGGGAGAGAATCGCGATCACACACGTACCGCCTTCCGGTCAAGCGACACGGAAAGGGAGGGAAACCTTATGCACTTGATCAGCGCCGACGGATTCCATTCGGCCACCGAAGCCGGAGCCGCGGTGGGCGATGTGGACGGCACCGCCACCTTAAAGAAAATAAGAGAGGCATTCAGTTTCCCGCTGGAGAGCTTCCGGTGTTGAGGTAGGAATGAAAGGAATGGCAGGAATACCTGCGTGCCACTGCTCGTATTGGCGGGATCGGAGTTGGCATTGGGTTTGTTGGCGTGCCGGGTGATGTCAGAATACTCGAAGGACGGGATCTCGACGCACAGCACGGCCTCGTCCCCCAGAGACGGACAGTGATACTCAAGTTCGATGCTTAGATTGGTAAGCCGCACGTTCTCCAGTATGAGAAGCAGCTGATCGATTATCTGATTGAGCTCTCGCTCGCCATGAAGCGGGGCCGTCTCGTAGGCCTCTTCCGGGAGCGACTCGTTATCCGCGCTCTCGGATATGGACGCTCCGGTATACGTTGACCGTGTCCCATAGTCCGAATGCGTTCCCCACACGCGGCTATCCCCAAGAGCCCTTGGTTCTGGAAAAGCGTGT
>CDFF01071789.1:37992-49649 GCA_000826265.1 Acanthamoeba culbertsoni
AATAATGAATAATGAATAATAGAACAAGACGCACTTTTGATTTTGCGAGGGGCGAAGGTCAGCCGCAGGCCGGCCAGTTCGAGCTTGCAGTTGTCGACCAGCGCGGTGGTGATGTTCTTCAGCGGGACGGTGACCCAGGCGTGCTCGATCCACCCGCTACGCAACTCTACGGGCAGGTCGCCCAGTAGACTATTGATGGTCTGCAAGCGAAATATGAGGAAGGCCCCAGGTTGCTGAACTTTAGGGAGGGTCGCATGCACGGAGCTCAAGTCAAGGTGACGAGAGTATGCGAGCACGCACAGAAGAAAAAAGGGAAAGGGAAAGGCATGCCATAGCTGGTTACCTCATTATTAAGTTCCAGATGAGTGAGGTGCACGATTCCTGCCTTGAAATCGATGTCAAGTTGAGACAAATCGAGTTTTTCCTTTAGGAAATGCCCAAAGGTTCTGTGCAGAAAGAACTGAAGAGGAAGGGGGGGAAATAGCGATCACAGCATCAGTATTGATTCGGTTGAATCGGGGTTGCAACACCCACTAGGAGAGGCGGGCTACCTTGACAGCCCGCTTGACGATGGCCGTCATTGCGGCAGGAGAGAGCTTGGGGCCGTGCTCTTTGTGGGGCGAAGATTTCCTCTTTCTGGTGTTTGCTCGCTGTGAATTTCGGTCGCAAGCGGAATTTCTGCTTTTGTCGACAGAAAAGTCTCACGTTTAGGGTTGGAAAATAACTCGTTGTACAACGCATTCTATTCATCCACACTGCTGCACAAACTGTGTCATCATATCTTGTGCACCACTTCATCGCCGTGGATTGTATATCTGTCGCGCTTGACGGTGGGATCGTAGACCTCCCAGCGTGAGGCCGGGAAGATGTGCTTGTTGCGCTCGTACCACCGCCTTTCCACCACCTTGGCCGCGTGCGACTCGTCTTTCTCCTTTGTCGCATCGGCCAGCAGACGAATGTCGTCGTGCACGTCCCAATTCCACAACGGACCGCTCTTGCCCTTCGCCTTGGTCACTATGAGGTCGTAAAACGAATAGTCCTGTTTGCCCCAAACCAAATAGGCGTCTAAATTAGCCACTCGGATATAATGAACAAATAAAAAATAAAAAATAAAAAATAAAAAATAAAAAATAAAAACCCAACGTACGTGAGGAATGATGACGTCTTCCTTAATGAAAAGCAGGTTCTCCACACTGATGCCTCGGAGCTCGTGGAACTCCTGTCGGACCAATTCAAGGAACTGGTCGATCCTCGTTCCCTTGCGCACAACAACCGTCCGCCTGTGGCCGGAGCCATCATAGTAGCTGTACGTTACCGAAATCATTTCGTCTGCAATATTATTTAATTGGTTTAGAATATATTAGATAAAATAAAATACAATAAAATAAAATGTTAAACTGGAAAAGAGCGTACTCTTTGCACGCTCCTGCTCCTTTTCCCATTCGATGGCGAGCTGCTCGCGAATCCTGCGTTCCTCTTCTTCACGCTCTCTGTCGGGGAGGAAGGCCGTGTCGACAAACGGGTTCTTGCCCACCTTCTTCTTTTTCTCTACGACTGCAACATATATGGTTAAGAATGGAATGGAAAGGAGGGAAGAAGATGGGTGAGTACCGCTGGCCTCTTCAGCGCCGTTTCCGCTTTCCTCGCCCTCCTCGTCATCCTCAACGGCAAACGATAGCTTCGACTTGGCAACTCGTGCCTTTTTGACTGTCCTCGCGGTTCTGAGAATAATAGAGTTATTACTGCACGAGATAAGGCGCTGTTTGTGAGGGGAAAAGGGGCGAAAAGGTACGTTTTCTCCTTCTTGCTCTCCTCCTGCAGTGCAGCTGCTTGCTGCTCAAGATCTTGTCGTTTCCTTTTGAAATCCTCGTAGGTCACAAGACCAACAGTGGCCTGCTTGAGTTGCGCTTCTACATCATCCGTGTTTGTCGCGAACTTGCTACGAATAGATTCGATTCTGTGCTTCTCCTCGATAGCCTTTTTCTGTTCCTCAAACTTCCTGAGTTGCTCCTCTCGCGCTTTAGCCAGACGGGCGATCCTGTTGCCATCAGTACCCGTGCCTTTGTAATCTGTCATCTTGGCCGTAAAAAATCGTTCTGCCGGGGCACCCCAGGGAGAAATAAGCAGCACCTATTTCTTCTCCTTTTCATAAAACTAAAGGAGTTTTCGGAGTTTCCTTTTTTTTTGTTGGTTTTCCACAAACCCAGAGCCCAACCCCACCAGTGCCGTAATTGTCCGTCTCCTGTATGTCGTCAGTTTGTGGCTTTTTCACCGTGCCCACGCTTAAGACAGTGCAAGCTGCCTCCGGTCTCGCGTTCTCGGCGTTCCTCGGCCTTCACCTTGGCAATGCCTGGCTCGCTCCGCTTGGTCAAGTAGCGTACGACGAGGTGCAGGTCGTTCTCCGTCGCTTCTACCAGACACCCTCCTATGCCGAGCCTCTCGTCGTACTTCTCCCTTTAGGCGTCCATATCGTCTCTTCCGCCCTTCTGGCCTTGCGCCGCATGCAGAACACGCCAACTGAGGCAACCAACTCACCTACTCCGGTTATTCCCTGGCATCTCCAGCTTCATCGCTACACTGGGTGAGACCTTGCCTTTCCTCTGGCGCTCTCTTTCACTCTGCTGACATGCTGCCAAACAGATACATCGCTGCCGCGGCGATACTTGGCCACGTTACAGCCACCAGAGGTCCTACCTGGTTCCTTGGCCACCGACCGGCTGACTTCTCTTCTGTCTCCGTAACAATGGAGGGACCTCTTGCTGTCTTCTTCTTTCCATACTACGTCATTTTTTCCTCAGCCGCAGCCTACCACGCTCTCTACGGCATGTCACAAGGCACGACACCAGCAGACAGAAGAGACTCAGTTAGTAATCTACAATTTCTGTTGATCTTGCAGCGTTACGCACTCTGCTCCCAGCCTCTTGGACGTACAAGAACCCCGTACAATGCCTCCGCTCGATGTTTAAGGTGGAGAAAGCGTACTTGTTCAATGCCGCGGTAGTGGCTACCACTTCGCTGTCGCTTCTTGTACGCCTTAGTCGTTCCTCCTTCTCTCCCTTCTATCTGCTCTATATTCATCCCGGCTGGTCGCAGGCCACATGTGCCTTTGCCGGCCTTCTCTTCCCTATTCTCGACAAGTCGCGCTACGCTGGTGAGTAGAGACAGATAGCCGAGGTGTTGTTTCTTTGATCGATTGATTGATTGTTGACCTCGTTGATTCTTCTCTCCTCGCGTAGAACACAGGGAAGTTATTGGCCGGTTCCTTCCGACATGTCTCCTGTAACGCCATCTTCCCTTATATTGGGCTTAACCGGTTCGTTCCACGTGATCGTGGCAAATAACAGAGATTATTATCATTTTTTCTGCTATTGACCAAAGAAGCGAAAGTTGAAACGTCGCACCTAGGTATGCGTTGCATACCAGCGGGACAACCTAACAACATCTTCTTTCACGTTTCTTTGTGGGCCCCTGTCCTGTCTTTGGACTAGTTCTCTTCCCTTCCCTCCCAAAGGTAGAACAGGATGGACAGTGAACGCCCCCCTTCTTCCTCTCCTCCAGAGGAACCACATCAAGAGGACTCATCATCGAAGAAATTAAGTACGGAAGAGATAAAGAGTGCAAGGGTGAAGAAGAAGAGATCAGAGGGCAAGAAAACAAGGACGCTGCGGAAATCCGCAGTTCGAGAGAAGGGCGAAGGGAAGCCCAGAAAGACCACCAAGGAAAGAAAGGCTCTTTCGGTGACCTTGGAGCAGTCGGGCGAGGCAGCCTCGCCAGCTGCCTCGTCTACAGCCGATGAACAAGTGCTTGATCGAATCAAGGACCTCGCCAACTCTCTCAACCACCGGCCTCACTCTGTGAATCTGGGAGATATGCGACAGCCGTGGAAGCTCATGCAGTATCTCACGGAAAATTATGGAGGCAACCACAGCGGTCCCTCGGAGGACCTGAGCTACACGAGCACAGGCGATGGCCTGGAAGAGAGCGAACGGGAGACCGAGTCCGAGTCCTTCGGAGGTCGGGAGGACGCCGACGACCAGGAGTTGGAGCAGGACTTGCAGGAGGATGACATGTCCTACTACGCCGAGACTCCACAACAGCAGCTTGCAGTCAACAGCGACTCTAGCCCCCTCAGGGAACACCCGCAGTACGTTGTGCCTGACCCTCGGCTGGTCAAGCGATTCACCTCATTCGACAACCACGAAGCCATCACAGCGTTTAATAGTCACCCACAGAAGGTAAACGGCCAAACAGTATTATTCTACTGTTTCCCTCAAAAATCACTGACGCCGGATTGTGGACGTTGCTTTGCAAAGGGTATACAATCAATGGTGGAGAAGGGTTTATTGGGCGGCGCACCACAGGAGGTTGCGGTTTTCCTATATTGTTGCAAGAAGCTTGACAAGGCGCAAGTAGGAGAGTTTATCAGCGATCAGTACTGCCTTTCCGGAATACCCGTTTTTTTTTTTTTTTTGCTAATGGCATTCCTTCCTTCTACAGTCAAGGATTAGGTCGACAAACGTTGGAGCACTTCGCTCGACTTTTCAACTTCATCAACTTGGATTTTGACATTGCCCTTCGGTTCGTGGCATGCCTCTCTCTCAATGTTACATGAAAGGAAAAGAGATCAACAAAGCCCTATTTATTTCGGATATGTAACAGACGATTTTTGTCCTATTTTCGATTACCCGGAGAAGCACAGAAGATCGACCGCATAATGAACGCCTTTGCAATGCAATACTATCAACATAACAAAGCCGATATCTTTCGAACCGCAGGTATCCTTAGGCCCTGTCTTGGATTTTGCCAGCGAAAAAGGTTACCATTTTAACCGCCCTCTTTATATACGCGAAGATACGGTGTACATATTGGCGTTTTCGGTCATCATGCTGAACACCGACGCGCACAACCCCAATATTAAGAAAAAAATGACCGAGGCCGAATTTATCCGCACCAATCGGGGCATAAATGACGGCGAGGATTTCCTACCCGAATTTTTGTCTGATATCTACCATCGTATCACCACAAATGAGATCAAAATGGAACGCGAATCTTTTCCTGACGCGCTAAAGATGGGCTGGGTGTGGATAAAAGGTACCATATTCAGGTCACTTGGTTTTATATGTGAATAGAAGTATATCTAGAAATTTGAAATGGTAATATTTGTTAATAACGAATATGGATTGAAGGCGATACTCTGGATGAACGGCTACTGCGAAAGGGAGGGTTGACATTAAAGAGAAAATCACTCAAGTTTCATTGGCATCGTTTGTGGTTCATCCTCTGCGAGAGTGGCCTTCACATGTACCAGGACGTTCGTGTATGTTCAATCAATCAATCAATCAATCAATCAAAAATTAATCAATTAATCAATGGAATATTTATATTCTAGCTAAACCAAAATATTAGAGACTAAGTGAATTCCTCCTTTCCTCCCACCATGACCTTTTGATTTCGACGACAATTCAGTTGAATCAACCAGTGGGGGCCATTTCGCTACGAGAGGTCAAGTATCATATCCTGCAAGGCGACAAGGACGACGAGGAGCTCCGCCGGGTGCGTGGCAACGACAAGAAGAAGCTGCTCACCACCCACTTCATACTCAAGCTGATCACCCTCCACCCGGGCGCCACCTCGCTGGGCGAACGCATCTTCTACCTCGCGCTCCACTCGCAGCGCGAGGCCGACGTGTGGATCGCCCTGTTGGAGAAGTGCAGCGCCTCCGCGCTGCACCCGCACGCCGCTGCGGGCACAAGCGTCAACGCCGGCGCGCACCAGCAGCAGCGCACCTCGGCCGCAGACCTGACGTCGTCCGGCTCGCTCGTGTCCGGAGCCCAATCGACGTCCCTCGCCGGCGGTCCCCCGCCGCTCGCCCGTCCTCTTGTGGCTGCACATGCGTCGTCCGGCTGCCCCATGCGCCCCAACGTGCCGGCGCTCGACTTGACCCCGTCCCCGAACACGGCTCCGCCCGCGGTCTCTGGGCCGGCCTTGGTCTCCTCCTCCCTGTCTTCCACAACGTCTTCCTCGCCCTCTTCCTTTGCACCCATCACTGAGCCAATCAATAACAACGGCAGCAGCAGCAACAACAACAGCAACAGCAACAACCACCACCCTAACACGCGGCCGGCGGAGATGACGAGAGAGTCAAGCGCACGAAGCGTTTCGCCGCGGTTCGCGAGGTCCCCTCCGCCCCTTGCGACCGCCGCGGACCTGGGGAGGAGTTCCCCGCGCCGCCCACACGATCAGGCCAGCTCGCCCTCGCCTTCTCCGTTGTGGAGCAGCAAACCCACCCCACCACCAACGCTCCGTACTGCGTTCGTGCCGCCGCCGGCGCTGGCCGGCCTCACCGCGCCCCTGACGCCGCCGGCCAACAGGAAGCAACAAATTTTCCAGCGGGCCAGGCGACAGAACCAGGAGGCGGGAAGCAACAACCCGAGCATCGTGCCTGCCTCGATATTCGATCTGTAAGCAAGACGCCGTGTGGTCGGGTTCACAGCCACACACTCGCAGCTTCTCGCACCCTCCCCCACTCCGCTTGTGAATATGTACACCCAATAATGAATAATTAATGGAAAAAAAACAAGAGGAGCACCACGTGGTGGTCTCGGCGAACGTGTTTGTAAAGGAAGGCCGAGGTAGTCCTGCCAGAAGTCGCAGGAACAGATAGGCGCGCCTGTGGTCTACGTAGCCACGGTGGTGATGGGCGATGTGCTGTTGTTGCACACCCGAAGTCATGTACATCGGTCTTGTTGAGGGAAACGAAGTTCCACCTCTTTTCTAGATCTTCTCGAAGAAGTTCACCATCTTAGGGTCGGTGTATGCGTCCATGAATTGGGTCATGGCCTCGGTGGACAAGGCGAGTGCTAGAGGTTGGCTGATGTGAAGGGAGTAGCCAACAGAGCTCAGTAATTGTTGCTAGGCGTCTCCTCTTTTAGGCGTTGTGAAATAAAAATATTCTTCTGTTTCGGACCTCGCAGTGTGCGACAGTCAGCGCAGTCTGTCTGCTTACAAACAAAAACCAGCCATTAAGGGAATGGCCACGAAGCGTCTAATGGCACTTACCCCAGCCAAACTCAGGCTATACCTGGCATTCTCCTTCCTCTCCGTGCTTGTGCTTGGTCTGTTGTTCACCGTCATAGTACTCCCCGATCCCCCGCAGCACTTACCTACGCTCCTTCTGCAACGCCATCACGTGACAACCTCAAGGTCGCTCCTCACCGTGGCAACTGCTCTGCGGCCCACACTGGGCAGCCCAGCAGACGCCTGCTCGGAGGCCTCGGAATTAAAGCTGGCCCTGCAAAGTTGGTTGCAAGTGGCCAGCTCCGTTATCATCCTGGTGGACGAGCCAAGCACTTGCAACCACTTTTCTCACCCTATGGTCAAGTGCGTCCCTCACACGTGTTTAGAACACGAACACAATCGGCCAATTGTGCCCTGCCTCATGAAAACTGCCGTACCCTTTTCCTTTCTTATTTTTCTTTTCTTTCCCTGCTGCCCTTCCTGCATGCTCGTCTCGTCTAGGCCGCTAATTCCTCTTCGTGGACCAGGAACTCTACTCAAGCTCAGAGTTTATTCTATGGACAAACTCGGACATTGTCTTTGCGGGTGATGTGGCCAACGCCGTGCATACGGCCAGAGACGTTCTGGGCCGTGTGCTCTTGGTGGGCCGCCGCACCGACATCCAGTATGACACTTTCTGCCGGGAACGTCACTCCAACCACTCGCTCGCGGCGCTCATCGACTTCGCCCGCCGCACCGGCAAGCTTCACGACGATCAGGGCCTGGACTACTTCATCTGGCCACGGGGCCAGTGCTCGTCCGTCTCGAGGATGCCCCCCTTCCTCTTCGGCGTGTGGCGCTGGGACAACTGGCTGCTGGCCGACGCCCTGTCCCGCAGCGGCATCAGTGTGGTGGAAGCGACCGAGGCCATATTGGCCATCCACAAGCGGTCCACCATGGGACACCACCGGCAGCGCTCCGGCTGGGAATACAACGACAAGCTCGTCAAGGACTCCCTCGGCCTGCGCTACCGCGAGGGCCGCACGACCAACGCCCCCTGGACCCTGCGCGTCCCAGAGTCCCAGGAGGGTGCCACCCTGATGACGGGCTCGGAGTCATCCGACCAATCATCATCGCTGGCGACCGTGCGCACCGCTTACCTCCACGTGGAGCGCAGGCCGGGGGCGCACTTCCACACGCTGGCGCAGCGGACGAACGACAGGGGCTTCGTGACCATCATCGCGGTCAACACGGGCAACCTGCGTCTGCTGGACAACTGGCTGTGCTGGGCCCAGCGGGTGGGCTTCACGGACTACGTGTTCCTAGCGCAGGACCGCGCTTCGGCCGAAGAGATCGGCCGCAGGGGGCTGGCCGTGATACCTGAGGGGCTGGAGGACGGCCGCCAGGGGGCGTCCAGGGGCGGTTCGGCCCGGGACCTCCCAGAGGAGGAGGAGGGGGAGGAGGAGGAGGAGGCGGACTCCGCTCAGGTGACGCTCAGGTTGCAGAGGCTGATGACCCTGCGCACGGACTTCCTGCTGCGCGTGCTGCAGAAGGGGATCAGCTTCCTCACGGCCGACCTGGACAGCATCTGGATGCAGGACCCGTTCGCCCACTTCCCGCCGCACTGCGACGTGCTGGGCCAGCCGCACAGGAAGACCAACATCTCCGGCGGCTTCGTAGCCGTCCAGGCCAACGACCGCGGGCTGGGCTACTGGAAGCGGGTCGCTGCGTGCCAGCGCGACAACCTGCGGCGGCTCGAGCGGATGGGCCGCGAGACTGACCTGCCCATCGAACTCGCCGAGCAGGAGTGCCTCAACGGCCTCATCATCGCCATGCGCAAGACCAGCCCGCCGGCCATCACCGCCTGCCTGCTGGACGAGCACCTCTTCCCCGATGGCCGCAGCTTCTTCGGCTGGCACCGGCCCCAGCTCGCGGGATACTTCCCCGCGGTCATCCACGGCAACTGGATC
Organism: Acanthamoeba culbertsoni; assembly: GCA_000826265.1. Lineage (NCBI taxonomy): Eukaryota > Discosea > Longamoebia > Acanthamoebidae > Acanthamoeba > Acanthamoeba culbertsoni. The sequence goes on from CDFF01071789.1 coordinate 46,959, forward strand.
GTCGGCCTCGAGCCCAAGATCGACCGGTTCAAGAAGTGGAACCTGTGGCTGGCGACCGCCGAAGGCGGCGGTTCCTGCCTTCCCCCCGCCATTCCCCTCCCGGGCCCGCAGGAAGCGTTCCCGCTATTGGTCCCGTCTGTAGGAAAACATCCGATTGGTTTGTTCCAACAAGCGCCGTTTAGGATGACGATCCGCGTGCTCACAATGAACAGGCCCGCGTCGCTCCAGCGGCTGCTGGACTCGCTTCTCGCAGCGGACTACGCGGCAGACGAGGTCGACCTGGAGCTGCACGTCGACATGATGAGGGGCGTCGACAACTCGTCCGAGGCCCACGACCACCACGACCAGGAGACCCTGCGCGTGGCCCAGCGGCTGGCCTGGCCCTTCGGCCGCCTGGAGCTGCACCTGGCCCCGAGCCCGTCGGGCCTGATCAGGCAGTGGATCAAGCCGCACGGGGCGCAGCACGCGGGGCACGTCCTGTGCGTGCTGGAGGACGACATCGCGGTGTCGCCCCACTTCTACCTGTGGGTCCGGATGGCGGCCCACAAGTACCTGCTGGGCCCGGAGGCCGACCCGCGGGTGTTCGGCGTGATGCTGCAGAGGCAGCGCGCCGTGGTGGGGGAGCGGAAGGACCGCCGCTACGGGTCGGTGGTGGTGGACAACGTCCTGAAGCGGGACTACGCGGGCAAGGTGTGGGGCTACCAGCTGCTCAGCACCCGGGCCCCGGTCTTCTTCCCGGCGCACTGGAACGGCTTCGTGGCGTGGGCGGACGACCTGCGGGCCACGGACCCGACGTTCCAGCCCTGCGTGCCGGCCTTCATCACCAACAAGTGGTACGCCAGGGCGAAGAACGAGATGTGGAGCGCCTGGTTCGTCCGCTATGCGTTCGACCGGGGCCTTTACGCGCTCTACTTCAACCTACAGTCCTTCGGCGCGTCACGGGCAGGCCGCCGGGAAGTGGCCCTGGTGGTGAACCACAGGGAGCTGGGGCTGAACTTCAAGACCAAGGAGGAGTCCTCCGTCACAAGGGAGTTGCTCACGGTGCGGCCGACAGAAGAGCACTTCCTCCCCCCTCGCCTCATTCAGCTCTATGACTATTTCATGGAGCCAGTCACGGGAGATAGGGCGCTTCTCGCCGATCGCTGGCGGTTGTACTCCCAACTACCGCAAAACGAAACATGCTTCAGTTTCTAATTAGCAGAGGGAACTCTTCAATGATCCCGCCTATTTTATCCAAGGAGCCAATCTCATGGGAGATGTGTGCTGTTCATTGTTGAACAACACAGAGCTGGTCACAGCCACTGAAGGGCAGCACAAACTCGGACGGGTCTTGAGGGCCTTGGGAGAAAGAAACGTAGGTGGTTTGCAAAATCCCAAAAGCAGGGTTGGGAAGATAAACGCTGGCTGGTGCTTCGGTCCCGTCCGTCAGTTGGTAACTGCCATAAGTGAACCCTCCAGAAGCAATCACATCACATATCAGATGTGTTATCTAATCTAAACACAGCGAAAGTAGTTACCCTCTTTGGTAAACCAATTCACGGGGGTGCCGTTCATCACAGACGTCCCGTTGTACACTCCGTCAGCTATCCAGTCAGGGCTGAAAAGGTATCAGAAGTGTTACCAGTATAATATTGTTGTTGTTGTTATTTTTAGGTTACCTTGGCATGTTAAAGTTCTTCATATATATGCAGCATCTGGGGTGGTAGGGGTCCAATCCATCTCTGTTCACGTAGTAGGCGAGGCCTTGCAACAGGTAAAATTCACACGTGAAGTTGAAGGCTACAGGAGGGGAGAACAGAGGGGGACAAAAGCTGTAGTAGGTAGTATGCATAGACTTGCGGGTGTAGTCATAAACCAATCTTCCCTCTCCACGCTGTCAAGACGAACCGTTGAACGAGGAGAAACAGAAATTGCCTCAAAAACGCGTACCGTTAGATACGGTCCTTCGGATTGAGTAGAAGTGAGAAACTGAGAGTTGAAGGATGCTGGCCACAGGGGCGGCTTGGGCGTAGCACTAGCATAGGCTAGGCAAGAAACCAGGAGGACGGTTGCGAAGACGTGCATTCGCGTATCTGCAATGAACAGGACTTACGCACCTTCAGCAACAATAGTTCAATTCGGCGAATTTATGTTGCTTTGAGTCCCATTTCGTTCGGAAACATCCAATATGGACACCCTATGTCGAAGTTTGGGGAAGTACCCAACAACCGCACTTTCCTTTCTTGTCTCAATTAGTGTGAATTGTGCAGGAATTTGGGCTGTTTGCTTTTAATTTCATAAACTGGGATGCGTTGTTGGGTACTTCCCCAAGCTTACAACATGAATCTCTCAGTTGGTTCCTTCATTTTCTGACCGCTGGTTCCCATTTCCTTCCACGAGTGACCTGGGAAAATAATTGGTTTAGAGCTTCAGATATTGAATGAGAAGTAAGGGCCTGAGGGTTTTCCATTTAAACAGAAGGTCCAAACAGATAAGATATAAGTATGTTATATGAGTTGTTATACTATTAGAAACCAGCTTCAAGGGAATCTATATTAAATAGAGGCTATAACACCATTTTCAAAAAAAATTGCCACTGGCACTTTTTGAAAAATGATTTTTGTACAAGATAAACAAAAAAAAATAATATAATAACTGAACAAAGAAAAACTGAAAATCCTCTAATTTTGTACATCACACTAAAAAAACATA
>CDFF01071789.1:49799-63393 GCA_000826265.1 Acanthamoeba culbertsoni
TAGATGAACAGTGAAAAATCACTTGATACAAATTTATGTACAATGTTTTTTCATTTTTGTAAATGGTGTTTTATTCAATATAGCAAGACAAGCAGGAAAATGAAAACAAGACTCGATGGAATATTTCTATTAAGCTGAAACCAATCACAAACCAGATGTTTTTGAAGAGCTTAATGTGGCGAACAAAACGATATATTTCTTAAAACAAATGGACAAGGAACAAGGAAGAAAGGCAAGAGACAAGTTGGAGGTTAACAACTAAGGAAAAATTGAGGCAAACTTGCTATAAATAGCCAATGTTAGACATTTTGTGGAATATTAAAATAATGTTTCATGAATATTAGTTTGAATTAAAATATTTCTAACAGTTAGGTGGACTGTTACGCTAATGGTCCAGGCGCCAAGGTTTGTAACAGTTTTCTAATGGTTTGTTAGAAGGTATAAAAGGGCAAGATTGCTTACATCAAGCTTACAGGCTCTGGTGACTTGTTTGTTCAAGAAACAAAAAGAGTGCAAGAAGCCTTTAAGCACAACAAAACAAGGGAGGGGACTTTGGTCAAAGATAATTGGAATAGGTTCCAGGATGTATGATCTAGGTGTAAGGCCTACACTGAGCTGATGGCAAAAGTTACGCCATTTGCATCTCATTTAAGGTTGATAGAGCCAGGTTTAAAGGCAGCAGGCAGTGATTCAAGATAGGTGATTCTCAGTATGAGAGATTTAAGTTGCTAGGCAGCTCCACTTTCCTTTATAGGGTCAGGGACTTGGTCTTCCAGTCAAGGGTCCCTTTGTACTTTTTCAGGATGTTGAATCCTAACATCCCACATATGGGAAATCCTCCTTGACTATGTTGAAATTGTGATTGTACTTGCAATCCCCGAGTTTAAATCTTAGAAGCCAAAGCATTGTGTGCAAGGAAGAGGAAACCTATCCCCTCATCAAGGTAGGCTGACTGCCCAAGGTGAAAGGTCAGATTGACCAGAAGAAAGTCAAATTCCTTGTGGATTCTGGTGTTACAAACAGTTTTGTATGATCATCTCTTTGCCATGTGGCTTTTGTGCTTACTATTGGCTTTTGCACTTCCTTTTCCCCATGTGCCTCTTTTTCAAGCTCCTTTGATTCCTTTTCTTCATCCTCAAAATGCACTTCCAAGGCGTTCCCCTTGAGGTTACTGTGTCCTTCTTACAAATTGCAATTTGCTTAACTCCAAAGGCCCTTGTAGTTTTATCTTCTAACATTGTTGAAACTCCTCTCTTTTCACTGCTCATCCCTAAGTTTGTTTTGAGACCTCAAGAATGAAGGATTTTGTGTGTGGGTAAATCTTCTTATTTGGGATCACATTCACACATTTATATATGGTCTTAGTGATTGTAATGGCCACATATTTGTTAACAGGAACCACTTAACTCAATATCCCATTGGCAAAAAGAATAATTTCTTGGATCCAATGATCAATGCAGTTTTGTCATTCTTTATTAATCCAAATACTTGCAGTTATATTTCCAACTACCATTAATGAAACATGCTTCAGTTTCTACCAAAAAGAAAGAATGCTAGACTTAGCTTTCCTTTAAGAGCAAAGTTGAAAAACTTCTTTAAGCCTTGCTAGTATTTGTAATGGTAAATGAAAATATAAATGTATCCTAGAGGTAAAGGAATTTTTATTTATTTAAGACAGTGGCACCAGATGTTACCAAGAAGCTAGACAAAAACCTACCTCAATCCCTCAGGTTTTTCATCATGACAATTACGAAGTGTGATGTGTGGTATATCATGATGCATGTCATCTTGGGTTATCAAGTGCACATCATCTTTGGTCATACCAGGTTTTGAAGGGTATGCCTAAATGCACTGGTAGAGTTTGGTACGCCCTCTTAAACATTTTGAGGTGAATCAGCTGTTGCTCTCATGTTCAGTGAATGAAAAAACCTCATGCTCGGTGAAGGAAAAACAAAGAGCCTGGGTAACCCGTTCAGGTACGGTGTGCGACACAGAACGTTATGGATGCTCCGCTCCACTTCAAAGTTGAAGCCTACGAAGACCGTGGAAATCATCCGTGGTAAAGAAAATGAAATAACCAGCCTCTTGCTGTCGTGTCCTCACCCATGTTACCTCAGGGTGCGTTTCCACTACGAGTTCTCAGTGCCGCGGACGGCAACCGTCCGTGAGGCCTTCGCGTTATTCCGGGCGAACGGAGCCCCCCTATGGATGAACGACTACGAGCTCGCAGATCGTATGATATTTTCGAGACCATGCTTGTGGGTAGTTTCTCCCCCCTTGCTCACAGTAATCAAATAGAGCTAGGAATGTATGGCATCCCCCATCCATCCCCTTTGGGTGTGCCACAGTACCCCGGTCAACGGCTACCGGTGTCGCCCCTTCCCGATGAGGTTCTAGGCCAGAAAGCTGTCGATGTGCGTTGTCGTCAACCTTTTTTGCTTTGTGCCATGACCCCAACCCAATAACGTTTACGGTGCGTGGTTATGTTTCCGCACGCAGTGCGGCCTGCGCGAGCGTAGTTACACATTCAGTATCAGGCCTCCGAGAGGCTTTGGTGTCCATGACTGATATCTATGAAACACCCACATGGCTTGCAATTGGTTGAACGGGTTCAACAGCTACGTGAGGGGGACAGCTATTTTCGAGCACCCACGGCGTAGACATGCAATTGTAAGAAAACCCAACCAAGCAATCAATTAAACAAGAGAGACAAGTTTCTCTTCTTTTCTATAATTGGAAGCTTAGACGTACTTGGAGATTCCTTCCTGCTTCAATGCATCCAACTGCATGACCACGTCCTCTATTGTTGGCCTCTTCTCTGCATTGGCGTGCCAGCATTTCTTCATTACCTTCTTGAACACCACATTGCAGTCGCCTGGAATTGCCGGCCTCCTACCCTCAAGCAACAACATGCCCATGAAGTCGCGCCCAGCATACTGCTGCTTGCACGTGAGCACCTCCCACATGATCCCGAATGAGACGACATCAGCCTTCTCCGAGTATTCTTCCCCACGGATCACCTAAGGGGCGGTCAAGCACCAGGCGTTCCGCATTGGGGCATCACCATTCTCTCCTTGATGCGGGCAAAACCAAAGTCCGCCACCTTAACATTCCAGTTATCGTCCACCTTAGGCTGTTGATTGATCTGTGCAAACCCCATGTCCGCCACCCTCACATTCATGTTGTCGTCCACAAGCAGGTTGGACGGCTTGAGGTTACGATGCACGATCACTGGAGGCAGTGAGTGCAGATAGTTGATGCCCAGGGGGCGCTGAGCAGCAGTTTGGGATTGTCCAACCAGCACAGCTTGTGAGCACTTGTGTTGGCATGTCATCAGAATCTGCACCCCTGTTGCGCCAGGCACCACCAAAGAAGATGAAGCTTGACGACAAGAGGGCAGTATGTGGGTGGTGAACTTACCTCTGGGCACGTCGAACTTGCCCAGGATCCGCTTCCCATCTTCCTTGACCACCTTGCGTACCATGCCATATACAATCTGGCCTCTATGTCTCATGGCTTTGAACCATGTTGCAGCACTCACCACAGGCCTGATTTACTCCACGCACCTCATCAGGTTGAGCCCCACGCACGGCTCGCCCCCAGATATCTGAACACGCTTCATATTCACAATGATTCTTGCGCAGCAAGGGTCTATTCCTACCAGTGGGGAAGACTAGACTAGAATGCAAGACTAGTCTTCCCCACTGGTATTTTATTTTATTTTTTTCTGTCACTTCGGCAGCTGCGCGAGATACCACTCCCGAGCCTTCGTCGAGATGAGAGAAGAGACCTGCTTCCACTGCAGGCCACTAGCGGCCAGCTCATCCTTGCCCTCCTTCTCGACGTCGGCCACGACCCACTTGATGAAGGTGGCGATGTGCTTCTTCTCCATCTTCCCGCCCACGGCTTCCACGCCCTGGCGCAGGCGCGGCTCCGGCAGCATCAGCTCAACGTACTTGGCGGCGTTGGCCGCCGTCTCTGGCTTCACCTGCGCGGCCTTCTTGGTGGCCACCACGCGGTGCTTCTCGCCCTTGGTCTTGAACACGAAGGCCGAGTAGACCTCGCCCGACACGGCGCCCGCCGAGACCCGGTCTCCTCCGGACAGGGCGACCTCGGCGTCGTCCAGGTTGACGGGATACCAGACGAGGCCCTCGCCCGGACCGCGCAGGCCGAAGGTGGAGAGCACCCACGGGTCCTCCCTGTCGATGGCCTCGGTCAGCCCGTTGATGGTCTCCAGGCGGCTCTCGACGTGGGCCGAGTTGGCCAGGTCGAGCTCGGTGATCTCCTCGCCCATGTGCCACGGCAGCACGTGCATGTCCTCGGGAAGCTGTAGAGAACAGCAGCAGAAGCAGAAGCAGCAGCAGCATGAGGAGGGGAGCTATGGCTATTGCCGATAGGCCTGGGAGAGAAGAGCGGGGGGGAGGGAAGGGGATAAAATACAGCGACGGTGTTGTTGTGGGTGAGGAAGGACGTGATGACGTCCGGGTCATAGATGATGCAGTCGTCCATCTGCAGGGCGAACACAGCGAATATGGGCTTCGAGAGAAGGCTCAAAGCCACCTGAGGAGAGGAGAGGAGAATCAAGAGTACAGTGAGCACTACCAGAGGAATGCCTTCTGCGTGGAGGTTATGAGAAGAGGAGCAAAACGGTACTCCTTTCTGGACGCGCGGGCCACACCACTCGCCGAAGACGGACAGGCGGGTATAGGGCTTGGCGTCATGAGGGCGGAAGAGGGCGGCAAAATAGGCCCTATGGCGCTCTACGTACTCGCCCATCCCGCTCTCCTTCGAGAGGAAGGCGTTACGGCTCTGCGCGGCCACTAGGCCTCCCGCTTCAATGGTCACTCCGCCATTTTGACCTTGACGCGAGAAGGAATGACAGCGTTGAAGGGGGGAGGGGGGAAAAGTCACTAACACACAACTAGCAACACGAGCTATTCAATAATAAACAATAAAAGTTAAGTGGAGTGAGTGTTGAAAGATGTGAAGTCGCTGCGAAGGCTGAGGTAAGGGCAGATTAAGAGTTAACAGTGGGATAGGAAGAGTCCCCCTTACTCTTCCTATCCCACCGTTTTCTCTTCTTCGCTCTTACTCTCTCTCTCCTGTGCTGGCCACGTAGGGTTGTTGGCGTTGTTTTGGGGGGCGCACCCCCCCGCTGCTGTAAAAAGAACTAGATTTTCTGGGGAGGGAGGGGAAGAGGTGGGAAGAACCATGAAGCTTGATCTTGGCCCGGTAATGGATAGGTTTGGTAAAGGCCAGGTGAAGAGGCATGATCACTGTGCCAAGTTGCTTCTCCGCTGCGGCGGCTTTGTCAAGGGCGGCAAGAACGTTGTGCAGCCCCTTGATTTCGGGCCAGGGCACAAACTTGATCTCCTCCTGCTGCTCGTTGTCGTAGTGCTGCATGTCTCTCAAAGTTGTGTTGTTGTTGTTGTTGTTGTTCTCAACTTTGTATTTTTATACTACCCGGACAACGAAAAAACGCAGATTTGGTTATGTGAAGCCAAGAATCGGACTTCAACAGGGCTGAAAACTCTGACTTTTTCAAATACTTGCTCAGCGATTTCATTCAATGCATTTTCGAAAGTTGCAGAAACGGACACATAAGAAGCGGCCACAGAATTGCAGGCTTGCAGGCTGGCTGTTTGTAATTCACTCCGAATTGGTGCTACTGATCATAGCCTTCATCTTCATCTTGGACTTTCTCTTTTCCTTCTTTTCCTTCTTGTCCTTCTTGCTCTTCTTGTTCTTGCTTGCGCCCCGTTCCTCGGCTTCGGCAGCGCTGCCGCGGCGACGCGGCGTATTGCCCCCGCTCGCTCCGCCGGACTCATCGGAGATGGACGAGGACGAAGCGCCGCCGGCTCCCGTCTTGAGCGATGAGAGCGAAGATATCACAGCGTCCATGCTGCCCTTCCGTCCGCTCGCCCGCGGGGTCTTCGCGTCCGTGCTTCCGCTTCGTTCTTTGGATTTCACCTGTTTTCCAACACTGTTGGGACTCTCGGCACTGCTGCTGCGCCCGCGCGCCGTGCGGGGCGTGTTGGGATTCAAGAAGGACGAATAGGAGGCCGATGTGGAAGACGACGAAACGGAGGAGGACGAAGACGAGCCGCCAGAGAGCGCGGGATGATGCATCAGATGGTGATTATAGGCCATCGACTCAAAGCTGTCGCTTCGTTCTTTAGCTCCGACGCTCAAGCTGCCGCTTCGTTCTTTGCCCTGCTGTATCAGCGCGGGGATGTCGGGATTGGAGGACGACCTGCGCTTGAGGTCTTTCTGTCGACGCGCCAAAAGACTTACAGACTTCTATGCGAGAAGGCGCAAATGATTAGAAACAAGTCTGGGCTGCAATGCAACATTGCCTTAAAAAGCAAAAGCGTACCCATTTCTAGAGGAAAGGAATTCATTTCATGCACCGATCCCATAAAGTGGTGTGAGACAAATGAGAAGAACACATGAAAGAATCGAGAAAACTCGTACGGAGGGGAGGTTCTGTTGGATGAGTTCCGTGAGTAGCGAACAGCGCGTGCGGATGATTCGTTCCGACAGCGGAAACGTCTGATAGGCTGCGCGCTCCGCATTGACCACTACATACCATTCATATTTTAGCTGAAATCCTGTGCATAGAGCGCTCCTGTATCTGAAAGAAAATGCGTACGTTTGGTGTAAAGGAATTCCCGGAAATCGCGTCCTTTATCGAATACCGGCGGGTCATGAAGCCGAGGCCCGAACAGTGGTACCTAAATAAGGGTTGCATTGTAATGTTTATGCCATAGTAGATATTCCCAATAATTCATACCGGTTGCGCGGCAGTAACGGCTACGCGGTAACGGGTGGGTCCGCCCTCTTCCGACGAATCGTCCTTTTGGACTACCACGAACACCTCTGCATATACAAAGCTGGTTAAACGCGAAAACGACAACAAAATAACGGGGAGGGGTTGGTGTGTAACTGTTGAATTGGGAAGTGAAGGAAATAGGCGAGAATGGTGTCTTTCCGTCCACAAATATAATTACTACAACGTCGTTTCCGATGTGTTGCTTTCGCTGAACCTGCTGTTTATCCTTCGACCTATACGGGAGCAGCGTAGACACGTGGAACCTGTGACAGGATGTTAGTTACAATGCAACCAGAAATGGAAACGACGTGGAATGTCGTCATTTACATCATCTCGAGGCCCTTCCAAGAGCGGTAAACTGAGTACTTGCCCATCCTATCATCTGCATTCCATTCATTCCACGTCAATTTCCGTCCTAATTTTCTATCGAAAGAGAGGTGCCTACTTTCGGTATCGAGGCCTCCGCGGTAACCCGTCCATCCCTTGAGACGAATCTTGTCGCCGAGGCAGTCCAGAAATTCATCGAATGCAGGACTGCCGTCAATATTGTTCAGCATCTCGTCTTCGGAGATCTGCCCATCCTTGCAGTAGATAACCCCAAACTTGTGCGCGCTGACCATCATCTCCTTCTCGAGCTGCTTCAGCTGCTTCGGCGCTTTGGCGCTCTTTTGTGATCAATTGGGGGACCAGAATAAATAATTGTCGACAAACGCGAACGTGAAAAGCGAAAGCGAGAGAGGGGGAGGAGACCACCTTGAGGTGATGGAGATCAGCATGTTGAAGATGAGGGTGAGTAGTCTTCCTGACGCCCTGAAGAAGACCGCTGGTCGTCGGATAATGCGCGATACGCGACACGCGGCCTGATGGGTCACCAATAGCGCCCAAGAGCGATCCCTGGTTACCATGCAACACCAAGAATGGTAAATCCCTGTTCAGGGTAAATGGGATACCTGACGTACATATTGGCTGCGAATGAGGAACCAATGGGCGTGCGACACGCTGTCCTTTTCCTTCGTAATGGACACGACTACATAATATTGCGTTGAAACAAAATGTGAATTTCGTTGAAAGATGGTAGAATTGGGTAATGGATTGGTGCGTACCGATAGGACCCAAAGTGGGATCGGCTCCAATTAAATTGACGTGTGCTGTGTCACACGGTGGTTACATGGGAATCGTATCTTTACAGGAATGTGATGCACTTACCTTTCTTGTAAAAATATTTCTTGTAAAGCGGCGTATAGTTGGATTCTCTTTCCAAAGCATAAGAATCCTCCTAAAAGGTTACATGTTAACTTTCTCTAAAACGAGGGGGGAATGTAATGAACGTGCAAACCACATACCTCCTCATCTTCGGTCGTTTCGGTCGAAGCGAGCGATACCTCGCTGGCTGCGATGCATGCTCGAGGGCTGTTCCACCAATCATACACATTATTTCGTGGTTTAGATTCTTTTGGAGGGGGAAAAAAAAACAACATACTTGACGCTGCGGCGCTTTACGGAGGGGAAGAATCGCGGAGATTCCAATGGCTCGCCCGGAACTTCGGTTAAGTCGACACAATAGTCGTCTATGCCGTCTCTTCCCTCTTCAATCCCATCTATGATGAATTCATTGTAGAGAGAGAGAGAGAGAGAGAGAGAGAAATGTGTGCGTATTCACAGTTCAGCTTCGTGAATGAAAAGAAGGCCTGAAGGGAAGAAGAGAAGAGCTCACCGGCTTCAATGTACCAATCGGCACACGGGAGGACCATCGCGTTCACGTCAAACTGTCGACAATTATGGTGTTAAAGCATGAATTTTCACTGGCTTTTCACCTAGGTGTGCATACGGCAGCGGTGTCCATCGTGGTGAGTTCGAGAATCGATCGCGAGACGGTCGAGCCCAGCGAATGGGTGGAGGAGGACGACAGCGATATGTTACTATACATGCCCGAGCTCTGTAACGGTAAAGGGTGAGAAGGAAATATCCATTTTTGTACAACCTATGCAACCAATCGGTTGTATCACACCTGGTGGATAGAGAGCTTCTTGGTCGAATATGAGAGGCTGATCGCCTCGAACACGCTGGGCGGTTCGGAGTTTCTGAGGTCGAGGTTATCCTTGTCTAGTATTCAGTATAACCCATGTTAGAACCAATCAACATGTTGTGTCTATATTTCTCCCTGAATTTTCGTTGGCCTGGACTGTAATAATAAATATTACCTTTTCGAATATTAGGCATCGAACCCACGCGGAGTTTTGATTTGTCGACTTTTCCATCGCTTTTGCGCAGTTGCAGGATTCTTTCGCGCCATTTAGCGCCGGCCGTCTTCTTCTCTCCACGAGGAGAAGTGTTACTTGGCTGTTGCAATGGAACAATATATCATAAGTCGTTGGGGGTTGTTCTCCGCAGGCGATTGGGTAGTGAATTGTTTGTTCCGTACCAATGCAATGAATTGGCCAATGTCGCGCGAGACTTCGAGCTGCTTTTTCTGCGCTTCCACTGCGGCCTTTTTGTCTTTCGATGGAATGTTAATATTTACCGACAAATTACGTTTCGACGAAAGAATTGTACCACTTTCGGTCTGATGCAGGAATTTGAGTATTTCCTTCGTTCCAGCAGCCATGATATCTTCCGGAATCCTTGTCAACAAATCCGGGTTTCCTGAGTTTATATTTTATGAATAATTTAGACAAAAGTTATTCAGAAATACCTATATAAGAAATATATATATTATAATTTACTTTATATAATATATATTACTGAAAATTACCTGAAATATTCAGTGAACGCAGGTTTTTGAGCCGCCATAGGCCCGGCGGAAGCGAAGCCAGCTTGTTGTTGTTGAGAGACAGCACGACAAGCTCCCGCAACGAGCATATGTTTCTGATATCCCAGCCACCAAAACATCAATATAAATATAAATATAAATATAAATATAAATACATATAACAAAATAAACAAAATAAAAATAGCATGATATTATTTGTACATGGAAGCGACGGGCCCGAATTTGGTGAGTTGGTTGTGGGACAGGTCAAGGAGGAGGAGACCGGCGAGCTTGGAGAGGGGCAGCTTCTCCTCCCGCACGTAGGTGAGCTTGTTGTGGGCCAGCACCAGCTCCTGTAGTGTCGACAAATAACATATCTGCGGCGGAATTTCACCGAACTGGTTGTAGGACAGGTCCAGCGCGAGCAGATTGGGCAGCTGGGCGAGCTCCGCCGGGAACGAGCGGTGGTCGAGGTTGTTGTGGTGGAGGCTCAGCCCCATCAGCGACGTCAGCGCGCTCAGCTCGGACGGCAGCTCGGTCAGCCCGTTGTGGGACAGCAGCAGGTCTTGCAGCGACGCCAGCCGCGACACGTGGGACGGAATGGAGAGCAGCCGATTGGACGACACGTCCAGCACGGACAGCTGCGGATGATCATGATGGTGGAGGAGTTTGGAAGGGAAGCGGTAGCGGTAGCGGGTGAGTGTCAGGGGGGAGAGAGAGAGAGAGAGAACGGAGGAGAATTACCTGAGTGAGCTGAAAGAGCTCGTCGGGGAGAGAAGAGATGTAGTTGAGGGACAAGTTGAGCTCGCGAAGCGACTGCAGCTGCGATATGGCCTTCGGAATTTCCGTCAACCGATTATTGCTGATAATGTGTTAAATATTGGCGCGTAAATATCTAATGGAATCCCTGGTATGCAAGCCACTATCTATTCTACCTAATATTCAGGATTCGCAGATGCTTGGTCGGCGCGCTGCAAAGCGTGGGCGGGAGTGCTTCAAGATACATGTTCCTATGTAACGCACACGCACACACACACACACACACCCGATTCATTAGTCGCCACCAATCCGAGCCAGAGACCGACCGTTCTCACGCGTCGTACGTCAAATCCAGTGACTTTTCACGGTTCTTCAGCGCGAGTCCGATCATCTTGCTCTCCCACGCCTTGACCATCAGCCGCAGGACGTCCAGCTCGCGCGCCTCGTCCTGCTGGAAGGCCGACCCGCCGGCTCCAAAGCCCATGGACTCGTCCCCGGTCGAGTCCGGGTTGGAGAAGCTGTCCTCCCGCTCGCGTTCCTGCGCCCAGCGGTCCCGCTTCGACTTCTTGCGGCCGGTGAGGGGCGCCGCGGGCGGCGGCAGGTCGCTAGAGGAGGAGAAAGAGGCCTCGCCGGCGGCCATCATCATACTGAGCCGCGGGCTCAGGAAGGACCGTTCATGAGGCGACGAGCCGCCGCTTCGCGGACTCCCCGATAGTAGGCTTTCCCTGTGAAGGTAGATGGCAAAAAGGTGAGAAAGGAGAAGTCATTTGTAAGTGTTACTATGTGCATAACGATATGTGTAAAATGATTGTTTAATACATATTTCAGTATTAAATATTAAGCTTTGATTTGATTCCTGTAGAGGGTTAACAGAGAAATTACCTGCTGCCTCGGGGCGTGCGTGGTTCCTTGGTAGCCCCTCGAGAAGAAAGCCTACAATAATAGTAACAAGGAGCAATATGAGTGAGTAGTACGGTTACCAATTTAGGGAAAATAAATGGAAAATGAAAGGAAATTATTGTTGCGGACGAAGCCACCACGTGTACCCGATGCGAGGCACGAGCGAGAACGCGCCGCCCACTGCGCCGCGCTCGACCTCCAGGCCGATGTTGCCGCTGCCGGTTACAGAGGAGACGGCAACATGTGAACCACTATCGCTGTCGCTGGATACGCTCTCCATAGAAAGCGAACGCTCGCGCGCGGCTTCGGTCGAATTGGCCAGCGGATTCTCGGTCCGCGTCAACAGGTCGGGATCTGTGAACATAAATAGGAGGCCAAGGGAGGGATAAAGAGGTAAACATGAAACAAGGCATAAGTAAAGGCAACACGCCCTTGTTGGGAGTAAACCAGCACGCACCGGTGTGAACGCGATTGCTGCGTCGCACGGGAACCTCTAATCATAGGAGTTATAAATAAATAAAATAAAATAAACAAATAAACAAATATGGGCATACATGTAGGAGGGCCAATTACGCACCGTTCAGAGGACGCCGACGCGGCGCGCCAAGTCGGGAAAGCCGAAGCGAGACCGATTCGCGGAGACAGTTGAACTGGCGAAGGTTCAATTGCTAATACAAGTATTAATAAATGAATACTCCTTAGGGGTGGCGCAAAACCAGGCAAACATAAGTTTCGGTAGGGGAAGGATGGTTTTAAGTGGGGGTTGAGAGGGGCCAAGATCCAAGGGGGAACAACTCCGCAAAGAGGGGGACTGTGAACGAACCTCGATGCCCAACTCCTGAAGCTTCTCTTCGGTGCGCTTCTCATCCTCGTCCACCTCTTTGAACTGGCCATCCAGAATCGAGAACATGTCTTCCGGGCTCCGCTTGGTACTCGCGTTCAAGCCCATGCTCACTTTCATATGCACCCTTCTCTGTTTCTTGCTCTCCTTCTCTTTCTTCTTGCTTCCCCCTCCGCTCGTACGCGTGGAACCGTTTTGCTTGCCGTCCTTACCCTTGTCTTTCTTCGATGAAGTTGGGGGCGACCCCGACTTATCCGAGACATCTTTTTTGGTTTCATCTTCCGCTCTTATCGAATCCTTCTCCTTTGTATCCAGAGAGCGACCCGAGCGACTACGCCGAAGGAACATCTCCTCCTTGACGTTGAAAGCAAAGTCTGGTCCTTGCGCAGTGAGAAGGGCCACCGGTGTGCAGGAATGCCAGCACGGCGATGCTGTGGTTGTTGAGGAGATTGGATATCCGTAACCCAGTAATACGGGGGAAAAGTTACACAAAAAAAACCAACCGAGGGCTTTGTGCCGTGGCTGCGTGCGTATTATTTGGAAGCATAGAAGACAACAACAAAACCTAACCCGAGAAGTATCAGAGCGGCGCACGTGATGATGGCACAGCACGCCGTTACTCCTATCGTCCCACACCTCTCCTCCTTCGATCGACTTTATATAGGTGTGGTTAAGGAGCAGCTGTTTAGAGCGCAGTATTGTTAGCAACCTTAGTTGCCATCCGCTTCCCGCTTCTGCTTCATTCGGGCGAAGATGGCCATCGCCTCGTTGGCTACCATCTGCTGGCCGCCTGGAGGGGCACCCGTAGGCCTGGGGCCGCCCGGTCCCTTCGCAGCAGCTCGCCTGGCCGCAAACGCGTCACCAGTGTGCATCTGGCCGATAAGATTGTCCATCACGTTCCTATCAATCCCATAGGGGAAAAAGAACGAAAACGAGGATCAGCCTCCCCCTCCAGTCGTTTCGTTCTTTTTCGTCGAAAACGCGTACCTGTCCGCACCGCCAGGACCGCCAGGGCCGGCGCCGGGCTTGGCGGCGTTGGTCTTCTCCCTCAGCTTCTGTCTCCTCTCCTCGGCCTCCCTGGCCTTGGCCTCCGCCTGCTTCTTCTTCTCGATGTCGGCCTTGTAGTTATAATGCAACACGCGTAGCATATCAGCATTCGGCCCTGCTTTCCATGTCACAGTTTCTGAGTGGCGAGTACCTTGGCCCTCTCGAGCGCCTGGACGGCAGACCAGATCGTGTTGAAGAGCTGCTCGGCGGGCGTGTTGGGCTGCTCGCCGAAGTACTCGGCGGTCTTGGTGAAGGCCTCCTCCGTCTTCTTGAGCTTGGCGTCGAGCGTGCTCGTCTGCTGCGAGGCCTTGTTGTAGAACTCCGACATCACCGTGAAGAACTTGTCCGGCGTGGCCGGCGGGTTCTTGACTTGGTTGCCCACGAACTCGACCGCCTTCTTAAGACCGGCCAAGTCGCTCACCACCTGACTCAGCGATTCTGTTGTATTTATTTATTTATTTATTTA
>CDFF01071792.1:0-12193 GCA_000826265.1 Acanthamoeba culbertsoni
GGGTTTACAACTGAAGAGCTATGAGCGAACAAGCTTAGCTATTTAATCCTTTTATTATTTCGGCCGCAAGCGCGCAAAGGTTGATGTGTTCCGAAGATGCTCAGCAATGGTGTTCATCGAGCTACGAATCACACTCTCGCTTGCCCTCTGCCTTCCACGGTAGATAGCCACCTATTATAGGTTGTAAACAGTTAAATTATTATTATTATTGTTGTTGTTGTTTGCTCATTCCATCCCACATACAAGCGTGTAGGCCACATCGGTGCGAATGGCAGCGTAGGTAAAGTCAATCGCCTTGTCAAAGTACAGAATCGCTTGCCTGAAGCTCCTGTTTTTGCGAAGAAATTTCAGCTGTTACTCGTGTAGCGTACAAGCATCTATTGTGTTACCGGAGTTCTTCGTCATTGTCCAGGATCATGCTGACCACATTCGGCCAGTGATCCGCCATAGGCTCCTAATTTTGTTTTATATTGGTCATTTATCATTTTATTTATTTACTTATTTATTTATATATTTATTTACATATTTATTTACTTATTTATTTATTTATTTAATGTGCACTAAAATGTCAATGAAAATAAAAATTGGGTGCAAAAAAAATCGTACACCGGGGAAGGAAAAGATTGCAGGCCAAGAGTTGAGTCCTGTGGGCGGCTCGTAGCGCTTCTGCACCGATGGCGGCATGTAACCCACGGCACTGAATTCCGTGCCTGAAAATGTGTGGTACAATTCTTATTAAACGAACTTGTCATTCACGTTTACAACGTAAACGACGTCCATAATTTTACATACCATTATTTATTTATTTATTTATTTATTTATGCAGAAGAATACCTGGCACAGCTTCCCGTGGGACTTCATACACGACGCACACGCTCACCGCTTCAGTATTTTGTGCAAAATTGTCTATTCTGTAATATTCATATTTAGCGATATACCCCAAAAAAAATGAATGATCAATAAGAAAAAGAAAATAAGAAAAAGAAATTGAGGTGAATTGTGAAACGAACACTGCATAAAAGTCGGGACGCGAAGAGGCCGACAACGCTCGAACGTCGAGCGGCCGGCCATTGGGCATGCGCTGCTGCGCGAAAATATTACCAAAGTAGAAGAGCGATCGGCTCAGAGTAACCTGTGAAAATTCGCGGAGCCAAGAATAAACTCCGCACTGCACTTTGTCTTCTTTGCGATTCGGCTGCGGTGAAAATTGAGTTAAATTACTGTTGGTTTCCGCAAAGAGAATCGATGGACAGAGGTTTAGATTTTGTGAAGACCTTGGAAGAAGAAGAAGAAAAAGAAAGGCAGTCAGTAAGCAGGGCTTTCCACTGTTCGAGTTCTGTTTTTAGCTGGAATGAAAGGAATGTGCAATCCTTAAACTGGTAGTTGGAGATCGCCGTCTGTATGAGGAATAGCTTCTTCAAAATTTCTAATTCGTGCCTGCATATTCAATGGTTGGGAGGTTATTATTTATTCATTTATTCATTTATTTATCTATTTATCTATTTATCTATCTATCTATCTATCTATCTATCTATCTATCTATCTATCTATTTATTTATTTATTTATTTATTACGAATAAATAGGAAGAGAAAACCGTGTACAAGACATGAGCCTTGAGCGATTGTGTGAGCGGATGGGATAAGGATTTAGGGTTGCGGATTCGGTCGGCAAGCTTCGCGGTGAGTCCTGTCAGGTTGTGGTAACGCGGAGGCGGACCGGTCGTCGTGGCTAATGTGCTATAACTGTCGTATGCCCGAAAAATAATGAATATATAAATAAATAAATAAAAGGATTAGTGTAAATTTTGGGAGGAGATAAAAACGATCGATAATTTGGCGCATTTTGAGCAGAAGTAAAGGAAGGCGGTAAACTAAGTGTACATGTTAACCATCTCCAACCGGCATTCGACCAGGTAGCAGCAGTCCTTCAACATGACGGTGAAGAAGGTTGGATCCTAGGTTTCTTCAACGTTAGTCGGACATACAAAGATTGTTTACAAAGAAATATGAATACAATCGGATGACAACAAAATAAGTACATCATGTTCAGACGGCTCAGCTTCGTTGCTAACAGCATCCAACTCTTGTGCAGACTTGGCAACGGACCGCAGGTTATTGAGAGTTTGTGTGTAGAGCGCTCGTAGCGTCTGCACGTGTTTATTTATTTATTTATTTATTTAGTAAAAATGTCGTTGTTTTTTATTTATAAAGTCGTTTTTATAAAAACGAAGAACCGACCTCCTTCTTGAGAGCACGAGACTCGAGAAAGGATAGGGAGTAATAAGAGGCCTCGGCCATGGCCAGCGTCCCCAGTGGCGTGAGGAGAGCCGACCAAGGCACGCCCAGTGCCAGATTCTGCACCGGGACAAAGATTAAGACTCGAATTGGCGTGTGGCTGAAAGGGGAAACATAATGCGCACACGCTTGTCTTTAATGAGAACGGTGGCGTTGTGGTGGCGGAGGCAGGAACATGCTCCAAGGTATCGAGAGGCGAGGTCTACAACGTAGCGCCTGCCGAAGGTTTCACCTTGTCCCACTCCTGTTTGTGCCGAGGTCACTGCACCAGCTCCCTGGGCAGCATCGTCGGCACGAGAGGCCTTACCCGCTTGCCCCCACCTGAACCAGTCCATGTTTCTTTGACAAAGAAAAGAGAGAAGAAAAAAAAGAGGAATAGCCCAGCATCAAGAAGGCTGACAAGTTGGAGAAGCTTTTGTATTTTTGTTTAAGGAACAGAGTGAAGGGAGAAAGAGAAGATTTAGCGACCACCCTTCTGGCCCTTGGAGGCAGCCTTGGGGGCCTTGGCAGCCTTAGGAGCGGCAGCCTTGGTGGCCTTGGGCGCAACCTTCTTGCCCTTAGCAGCAGCGGCGGGGGCAGCCTTCTTCTTGGCCTCCTCCTTCTTCTTCTGCCTTTCCTTGATCTCCCTAAAAAAAAAAGGCGGTAATTTGCGTCAGAAAATGTAAATACAACCCCACAGAAACACCAAGGTTCGTACTTGAGGGCAGCCTCCTTGGCGGCGGCTCTGATCTCGGGCTTCTGAGCGCGCTTCTGCTTGATCTGGTCGAGGGTGGCACCAACGATCGACCTCTGAACCTTCACGACCCTCCTGGTCTTCTTCTTCTGCACCTCCTGCGAGGTACCCTTCTTGTGGATGCGCCTGTACACCTGGGTCCACTTGACCATACGGGGGTTGGTCTTGTTCAGGAAGGCCTTCTCGCACTTGGCGTTGATGAAGACGAAGGTCTTCATGTCAGTGCGCGCATAGCGGCGGCCATGACCGGGGTAGATCTTGTAGCCAGAGAATTGGCAGATTTCGGTCCTAAGGTGTTCAATCAGAACACAAACACTTTGGTAATCACCCTAATATTGCAGGGACGTGGAAGGGGAGCACGTACTTCATTCTGCTCTGTCAGAAAAACCAACCGCTTTGGGGCTGATGTGGGATGAGGAGGAGAGAGAAAGAGAAAAACGTTGGGGTACCATTTCCCGAATACTTGTCAGCCTGCCAATCTGGGAATTTTCAGTACACAGAAATATATTTCGAGAAACTTAAAGAATTATAATTTCTTCGCTGCAGTCAGGCAACCAAACGGAAAATCTCACAAAACATGTTTAGCCTGTGTGTCGTACTTTGACGGCCAAAGCAGTTTTCACATCACTAAGGAACACGTCGTACCAATAGCGGAGAGTCACTCCGGAATTGCAATTAGGCCTGTCGCCGGTGATTTGCCGTTAGCCGAAACTGCGCTGTGCCACAGCGAAAAACTTCTGGTCTTGTGTTCGTCCGCATAACGCAGCCTTTCCAAGCGCAAACTGATCTTTTGAGTTGATCATAAACTATCATGGCCACCCCCGAGAAGAAGACGGTCAAGTGCGTCGTGGGTAATATTTTTCGTAGCTTTGCCTGTCTCCTCCTTTCTATTAATTACGTATCCTTGCTACTTTTCGTTTTTCTCATCAGTTGGTGACGGTGCTGTCGGTAAGACGTGTATGTTGATCAGCTACACAAGGAATGAATTCCCCACGGACTACGTTCCCACAGGTGCTTGTCCATCCTAAACATGATGTAAACGCTCTTGCCTTGTCTCATCCCCCTCCCCCCACCCAGTGTTCGATAACTACGAGGCTACTGTATTGGTAGAGGGCAAGGAAGTCATCTTTTCTCTTTGGGATACGGCTGGTGAGTCGCCCCTTTTGCATCATTCCCCACCTTTGGCTCCTTCTTACACCGGCTTTCCATCCTTTAGGTCAGGAGGCCTACGCCAGAATTAGAACACTTAGCTACCAGAAGACCGACATCTTCCTTCTCTGCTTCTCCGTGGCTGCCAGAACCTCGTTCGGCAACGTCACAGAAACTTGGGTGCCTGAGGTTAGTGTTTTAGCCCCCCCCCACATCAAAAACTCTTATTTGACGGCGACTAATTCGCTTCTTTGCCTCAACAGCTTAAGCACCACTGCCCCAAGGCCCCCATAATCTTGGTCGGCACTAAGACCGATTTGAGGAAGGAACAGGCTGACGTTGTCTCTCAAGAGGAGGGCCAGAGGCTTGCCAAACAAATTAAGGCTCTCAGATACATGGAGTGCTCTGCCTTGACCAAGGTGGGCCTGAAGGAGGTCTTTGACGCCGCCATCACCAGCATCGTGTGCAACAACGTGCCCAAGCCCGCCTCGGCCGGCAAGAAGAGTTGCATTCTCATCTAGGCCTTGCATTGGCTTCCAACGCAATTTCAGTATGTATCCCCATTCTAGTTGTAAGTTCGCCCATAAACTCTGTACATTTTTCCCTTACCGTCATCTATCTTGTCTGGACGTAAAGTTGGGTTCATTTTCGAGGCCATATCCTCAGCAGCGGCATCTTGAGAACGTTTACAAGCTGGAGAATTTTTGTTCATTCAATCTTGGAAGGAGCAGAGGCAACAACGGAGCATTTCATCTATATGTAATGTATATATACGAACAAACAAATGAAGCTCGGCATCTCTTCCATCCACACTAATTCCGACGAGCATTCTCACTTTGGGCAGCTATTTCTTTTTTGAAATTGTTTTTCAACACACAACAAAATCGACCACAATGAGACGGCTGTGGGCTATGGCCAAGGTAGCGTGGAAGGAGTATCGAGGCTTTGGCCATAAGGAGTATGAGCATGTGCAAAAACTGCGCCGAAACGCGGAGGTCTGGATGGAGGATACACAAAAAGAGACGAAGTCAATCGCGAAGCAGCAGACCGAGATGTACTCCAAAACGCTGGAACTCTACAAGCTTGCTCTTGCCTCTCAATTGCCCACGGTACTTTGGGAGCCGCATGCGAAATTGCCAAGCGGCTCTTTGCTGACCCCCTCTTCCTCTTCCCCCTCCCCGACAGCAAAAGGTTCCGCCACCAGAAACAGGAAATGTGGACGCTCGTTTAGCTGAGTTGGGTCGTGTTGTAGACACATTCAAGAGCGACCTGCAACATCAGGAGGTGCGACTACTGTTCTTGCCGCGCTTGCGTCGTGGTCTTTTCTCACCTTGCCTATCATGCAGATCGTACGGCACATACAACAAGGCAAGCCTCTGCCAGAAACCCTGCAGGTATGGTTTTTTCATTTTTCATTTTTTTTTGTTTAATCGTGAAATATTGGCTGTTTCTGTCGAGTCATTTACTCTATCCGGTTATGATGGATACCCCACTCAGCTCATTCTGACCGCGGCTGCGAAGGAAAGAGGGATCGAGCAATCAGCCGTGTGGGAAAAAATAAAGCGCGAGCTGGAGAAGAATCAAAAGGAATCGAGCCAATCCGCTCCTCCAGAAAAGGAGCGGGAGGTGAAATAACACATAACATTCCCTTCGTCACGGTTTAAAACTTTTTTTAAAACTTTTTTTATTATTTGAGCATAATATTAGTACTACAGTATTTATATTATATTTCTATGATCACTCAAGTGGCACGTCGGACTCCACGTAAAGGCTATTGCCTCGCCATTCGCGAAGCGAGTTC
Organism: Acanthamoeba culbertsoni; assembly: GCA_000826265.1. Taxonomy (NCBI): domain Eukaryota; phylum Discosea; order Longamoebia; family Acanthamoebidae; genus Acanthamoeba; species Acanthamoeba culbertsoni. The sequence goes on from CDFF01071792.1 coordinate 5,979, forward strand.
TCCATTTCGGTCAGTCTCACTTCCTTCTTGGGGGTTTCTTGAGGGCGGCTTTGATTCTGCCGCTTGGACTTCCGAGTCCTGCCGCAGCAGAGCCGGCCCAGCGCTCTGATGCCTCTCCATGTGCCGCTGGTCCCGTTGCGTATGGACCAGTAGATGTACCACACGAAGCTCAGCAGCATCTGCACTCCGGACCAGAGGAAGATCAATGCGCCCAGCAGCAGGAAGAACAGGGCCACGTTGCGCGACATGAGGATGACCAGCATGAGCAGCACGTTGGCCAGCACGATGAACCCGCAGCTGGCCTGGGACTGCTCGTGCAGCTTCTCCTTGGCCCGCTTGAGTTCCTCCTCCCGCGCCCTCGACGTGGCGTCGGCCTGGATTTGGGACTGGGGTCGGTTGCCCCAGCTCAGGTCAAACGTCCGCGAGAACGAGTAGGCGCCAAAGGTGGCCACCAGCGTCGGCAGGAAGAGGTAGTAGTGCACGAAGCACCGTATCATGAGGAAGAACGACTTGCCCCCGGTCGCGATGGAGATGATCACGGGCAGCACAGCAGAGATGACCGCCAGCACCAGCGGGGCTTGCGTCTCATACACGTACTCCCACTCGTCGCTGTCCGTTTTCCGCACTAGTCAAGGGAAGTGAGTTGTTAACGGGACGCAAGTCTGACCGAGAGCGCGACTTACATGTGATGGCGATGGCGGCGGCAGATAAGACGATGGTAGCAGCGTTGATATACGTCATCATGTAGAAGAGGAAAGCGATGAAGCGTGAGTAGAGATGATGGCCGATCGTGAACCACAGGTATCCCGCGACGGCGATGCCCACTATCACAATCGAATAGACATTTGTGTCGGCGTCCAGCTCGTCGCTGACGATCTCCAGCGACAGCACCAGCATGATGAGGAACAGCGCGGGGGAGACGCAGACCACCGCAAACATGAGCGCCTGGCACATGATGAGGATCCAGAGGAACCACTTCGTGATAAAGTTGTGCTTGGAGCCGAAGATCAGCTCCGGATGCCGCAGACCGAGAAAGATGTAGCCAGCCGCTGTTCCATTGATCCACCTTCGTCGCTGAAATGCTAGCGTTTTGAGCTGCGTCTCGGCTGTGCCACCAGAAGGAGAAATGTTAAATAAAGGAACAAGAAAATGAGTAAGAAAACAAGCGCACCTGCGAAATAGAACACAGCGTCAGGTACGATAGACGTGTATCGTCGCTCAGGCGTCTTCAGGGCGGCTGCCCAGCTGAGGACACGATCCTCAGCAAGCAGGAGGTTTCCAATGACCACGTCCTGCTTTTCGGGTGGCGTGTGCACTGTCTCGAAGTACCAGTCCTTGTGTGTTTTTCACGTGAGGATTACACACTCTGCGGGGCGAGTCCGAGGGAATGGTGTGTACCCATGGGCCGTCTTTACCAATCATGTCCGCCCTTCGGTACAGGCCGCACGGGCCAGGGATGACGGGAAGCATGCCGGCCATGTGAAAGGCGGCCATGAAGCTGGCAAAGGAGCTTTCGTAGTCGTAGCACTGCGCGTTTCGGAACCATCGATCCAACGTGTACCATCGCTCGTCGTCGCATCCCTGCTTATGGGATCAGCTCAATACGCCTAGGTAGCGCCAGTCGTGGGCAGCAGCCATACCTGCTGCTTGGGAGACATCACGCGCTGGCGTCCCGTCACAGCGCTCACATTCTTGTGCTTGTCCAAGTAGTGCTTCAGTTTGGGGAGACAGGTCTTCTTGTACAGCGTGCCCACGTCGGACGCGAAGACGTAATCCGCCTCCAAGTCCTGAGCAAATGCTCGGAAACCCCACTATATACGCCACGACCAATGGGTAAGGATGTGTGTTTTGGATCGACTCTATATGTAGGAAAGGAAGGCCGGTCACCTCATGACTGTTGTGCTTTAGTCGGTTGTCCAATTTAAGGATGATAGAAATGTCCATTTGATATTCCTTTCCCGTCGCAGCAAACTTGACGTTCAGCGGCGATCGGGACGTCCCGTCTGGGCTCAGGTTCTGTGCGATGAACGTGAAGTGCCATTTCAACTCGCCCTCCTCGCACGGAATGAGATGGTTGAGGTCTTTCTTAAGCTGATACAGGGCAGTGGGTTGCTCTGCATAGGAAAAGTGAGTGGTGCTGTTCCTCAGAACTTCAAAAAAAAGGCCTTCGTGTAATTAAATGATTCTCCAGGAGAACGAGTGATAATGAAGATTAATATTAATAGAAGACATTTCAACGAGGGTGCGGGTGCTGTTATTACCTGTCTTGCTGGGTTGTGGTTCCATCATCACGCGCAGAATTCTCTCCGAGTGCACCATGAGCAGGTCCTCGAGGTGGGGGAAGAGTGTAAGGAGGTACTCCTTCATGCTCGCGGACATCTTCTCTATCCCATCGCACACCAGAACGATGGCGTGGTGAGTGCCCTCCGGAAACTTCTGTCGAGCAAGAGACTCCAGCGTTCTCTCTGCCTCATCCTTTTCTTCGTTGTACAGTGTTATGACGGTGGCGACGTCTGTTCTCCTTCCCCGAGCGAAGTATCTCTGCCTTCCAGCGGGAGAGCAACTCTCGACATCGTGAGCACAGTTGAGGCAAGGTGTCTTCTCATTATACACAGCGAGTGGCTGCCGGCCTTTTTCAGTGTCACGAAGGCCCGAGAGCAAGAAGTCGAAGCTTTCAGTGATGTCGAGCCGCAACTTCGCCTGCCTCAGTTCTTCTGAGTGCGTCTCGGACCTTCGGGGGGCAATAAGGGCATGTTCGGCGGAGAGATCCGCCAAGAGAGGCTCACTGGGCTCTTCTTCGTAAGGCGGCACTTCCTTCTCCTTGTGCATCACTACAGCGGGCACTGCGAACTGGGTCCAAGGACCTGCCACTTTAAACTCATTCGCTAGTTGCAAGTATGGACGCCAATAGGTACCGGATGTTACGGCACCTCCGGATTCGCTCTTTCATTTAGTTTGCCTCCTCAACCAATAGGCTGCATGCCGGCATTTGAATTTGTTCTATTTTATTTTTATTTTGCTATCTTGAATTTCCTTTCCTTCCTTTCATTTCTTCGAACTTCCGCTAAAGCCAAACATAAAGACCTCACGGCTGAGTGTTTTCTTCAATCCTTTCGAATAACACTCCACGCTACTATGTACTCTCGCCGCACTCTCGTTCTCTCTTCTGGCCTGCTTACCTCCGGCAGACCGGCTGCCGTTCGTTTTGGGGGTGGTTCTGCCCGCCTTCTGCACCTGACTGCGTGTATTCCCTCCCTCTAGTCTCCTTCCACAGTTCTACAGTTTCTTATATAGTGGTAAATTAGGTGAGTCAGTTTCGGGCCGCAAGAGTATCAAAGGTCGCGAGGTTCCCTTTACTTGACGTTCCACTTCATTTTCTGTAGTGACTCAATTCTATTGTTGTTACAGACCTTGGGCTTGTTGTGGGAAGCACGGTGCGGTCGCGCAATATTATAGGCGATACCTGGGGTATTCAACTCCTAGAATATCTCGAGAGAGATATTCTTCTCTAATTACTGATTTATCTCGCAGCCAATGTTCAGGCAGTGTTTGGTGGTGAAATTGACGGTAATTATCTGTTTCCTCATCCTCGCCTCCCCTGCTCTCCCCGTAACGATTATTTGCTTTAGGTTACACACGTCTGCTTCAGGAGGCCAGGAGAGAGGCCACCCAAAGAATGGAGCAAGCAGCTCAGGTAACCCTTGACGACCATCAACCAATAAGCGTGATGTTGGCTTCAAGCTCAGCCTGCACAAACCTACACAGGACCTTGGCGCTGATGCGGTCGTCAAAGTGCAGTATCAAACTGTTTCTATGTCGGGGCACCTCACTGAGGTCATGTGTTACGGATCTGCTGTCCACCTCGAGCCCCAATAGGCCGCATCGCTATTTTGTAGACAATAATATAAGCTAATTTCTTCAGTTACTTTGCCCCATTTTTCGCCACGGCTCCCCAAACTCTTTCTTGAACGTTGCCAATGGAAGCTGCAAGTCCTGTTCGAGTTCCCTTCGCACGAGGTTTCGTGGTCATTAACGACCTCGAGACCGCTCGCAAGATACTCTCCACAGAAGACGACTATGTGCGGGGTGGGCCACCTGCGCTCCCTGATTTTTTTCCATGACTCTTCCTTCTTCCTTTGACCATCCCTTCACTCACCTTTCATGCGAATGCCTTCTCCTCTTAGGCCTGAGCGTGTTCGACCTGCAGGCGAAGACCCAGGTCGACGACCGCCAAGTCACCGTGGAGGAATTTATGAGCCACCAGGCCTCACAAGTCCTGCTCTTCTCCGAGGAAGACGTCGAGGTCTTTGAGCGCCCGCTTCCTCTTCTTTCTTCTTTATTTCTTTTTTTTTTTGGCTAATTATTGGCATTCTTACTGTTCCAGAAATTGGAAGCCATGATAAAGAAAGTGTCGACAAAAATATCAGCCTACCCGCTGCTGCCCTCTCACGTTCCCGAAGTTATCTACCTTTCCATGACCACTGGTGGGATGATCATCATATCTCCACTTCTTATTCTTCGTTTCAACCAAGAACCTCACCACCCAAGTACTATTGACATTGCAACAGGTTTGGAAGAAGGCCGAGCAGCCTACTGCAGAGGTCTCAATGGAATCTTCCTTCCACGAAATATGGTCGTTTGGCAGGGCTCTTCCCTCCCCATGCCCGAGCTTTTTACCCACGAGCTGTGGCATATCATATCAAGGTAACAAGATAAAGGAGGAAAACGTATATACAAGTATTTTGGGGATAATAATAATAATTATTTATTATAATAACAAAAAATAGAAATCTGGATAAGGACACGAGAGATGCGGTTTATGGTTGCATCGGATTTAAGCCATTCGACGGACCTTTCCTATATCCCGAGCCTCTGGTTTCGAGGAAAATTTCCAACCCAGACGGCCCGAAATTCGAACATTTCATCCGCTTTGCCACAGACGACGGTTTGCAAACCCTTCGCTTATATATTTTTTTTTCTTATTTTTTACTTGTAATATTTTACTTTACATCTAGCATTGAGAAATACATTTACGAAGACCTTCTTTCTGCCAATTCAGGAGAACTGACCGCCCTTCCGATGATTTACTCGCGGCATCCGGCCTACTCGAAGACAGTCGCACTGATCTTCTTCCGCTATCTCGAGGTTCGGATGCTCGTCGTGGAGAAGAACCAGGAGGGCGCCTGGATCCCGTCCCAGAAGCCCGAAAAACCCCGCGGCGCCAGCCTCCAATGTAGACACACCTGCTATTCCTTCTCGTTTTCTATGATTTTTCATCGACGCATAACTTGTGAATGATTCGCGCATGTCAATTCTACCTCTGGTGAATAACGCGCTATCCCCATCTACTAGTTGAGGACTTGTATCTGTTGGCCATCGACGGCCTTCCGGAGAGCTTTTGGGCGCAGATTGGACGCAACACGGGATACTTCTTCCATCCCGACGAGACCACGGCCGATAACTTCGTCATCATGGTGCACAAGGATACCAAGATGGCCGTCACCCCCTCGATCGTCCAGAAGCTGGCCGCTGTGTTCGGTGGCGATTATTGATTATTCCCGCCACCTTCTTTCCTTTCCGCTGTGTTCTTAGGTTGAGAATTAGTAAATCGGAGTTTTCTTTTTCTCTCCTTAAAAAAAAAGAATAAATATAACAAGAAATTTCGAGTTCAGTTTTTGTTTTTGTAGCTTTTGTAGGTTTTGTCAGTCCTCTGTGAGATTCTTTGAGCCGCGCTTGCGTATGCTGGCCAGCATGCCCAGCCTGCTCTTGGTCTTGGTCGTGCCGATGGCTCCCGCCTCGATGGCGCTGCCGCTAGGCCGGGACGGGATCACCGAGATGGCCCGATAGATCGCATCGGTCCACTGATCCCGCAGCTTGGCGTAATCCACCACCACGTTATATATCCTACGAAATTCATGATTTATTTCTTCTTAGGTTCTTCGTAGAAAAATTCAAACGAAACAACAGAAAATATAATTTATTAAAAACCGAAAAAGAGATAATTTTTTTTGAAAAAAGGCACCGTGTGGGGGTGACGATGTGGAAGCCGTAACCGTCCTCGTCCCAGCCTTCGAGCTCGGTCGCAGAGCCTTCCTCCTGCGCTGAGCCCTCTGCACTGCCTTGGCTTTCGCCCTTGGCTCTCGCCGACGTGACGGCCGCTCGTGGAATTAATGGAGCCTTTTTCCCAACACACATATACACCCAATCAAAAAAAA
>CDFF01071792.1:13506-25254 GCA_000826265.1 Acanthamoeba culbertsoni
TATATTATATTATATTATATTATATTATATTATATTATATTATATTATATTATATTATATTTAAATAATTCAGAGGAAATGCATACGTGTCGGTTGGGTCGGCCTGGAGGGCTTTTTCGTATTTTTCGGCGGCTTCGTTGACGAGTTCCTCGCGCTCGTCCAACTTTACCTTTCGCAACTGTGCTGTAAAGAGACATTGAAATAATTCGATTAGTGAAAACCACTCGGAATAATTGTGCTAATTTATAAATAAATAAATAAATATCAAATAAATAAATAAGATATTTGTAGATACCTCGCTTAAGAGCGGCGTTGCCCCAAGTTCGCCAAAGAGCGGCCGGCGTTTCCCGGTCATCTGAATAGGTTTCTGTGGCACGCCTTTATATAGAGAGAAAATGAGTTGTTTAAAATAAAGAAATGCATAAATACATAAATACATCAATAAATAAACAAATCAATAAATAAATAAATAAATAAAGCTTAATGCGAGGAAAAGAAAGAAAGGTCAATAGTACTTGATTTTGACACACGCTTTTGCGTAACGTTTGTCGGCTGGAATTCCTTCCCGTAAATCTCCTCGACAAATCAGCGCGCAAGCCGCCGAATGCTGCATAAATAACACGAGGGACCAATCAGAAAATGCTAATAATAATAAAAAAAAGGCAGAGCAGTGAAGAAGCGAAGGGAAGGGAAGGGAAATCAAACCAAGGCCATTGGGTCGTTGGGTCGTTGCTCGAGGGCGAGTTTCAGCTTCTTCACGGCATCGATGAACCACTGGTCGACGGCATTCACTTTTCCCTCGTCTTTTCCCTCCCTTCCAAAGAAAGACCAGAACACACAGGTTAATGGATAGAGAAAGTAGAAAGGGAAATGGAAGGGAAAGTACATGTTGAGATATTCTCTCTTGCCCTTTTCCTGCAATGCAAAGGCCCAAGAAAAGTACATGTGGAAGAGTCCATCCCTCTGATTCTCGTCTTTTTCCTACAGGCACAGGAGTGTTTTTGTCGTTTCTTTTTTTCGTTCAAAATATATATGAAATAATTGGGGGTATTATCGTACTGCTTCCTCATAGAGGGCAAGGGCACGAGGGAACAGTCCAAGAGCTTCGTCGAACTTCTCCGCCGCGATGGCCTTCTTCGCGTCGCTAACCATCCCCTCCGCTTCAGCAAGCTTGCCAGTGACTGGAGACTTCTTTGACTTGCCTGTACCAAGCGAAAATAAAAATTAAATGTTTATAAATTATAAATTATTATACTATAATAAATTTTTTATCAAAAAAAATACTGTTCGTAGAGGGAAAAAAAAACGGACGTCAACAACGGGAAGGAAAGGGAGGGTAACCTAGAGAACGCAAGGTTTTACGCCAGTCCTCCTTTTGCCACGATGGATCGGCGCGTTGGGGAGAGGCAGAAGGTGTAATCGCCGCTTCATCTTGTGCTTTCTCTTCCATTTGTCCCGAATCGGTTGAAGATTGGGGTGAGGTGACAAGGTAGAGGGCAAGCACAGATGGGCCCGGTGAGGTGGGGCTCAAGCAAGCTGCACGCAACAGAACCGCCAACAACGAAAGGAGCTCAAAGACAAAATTAATTTTTTGTCGACTTTGCAAGGGGCAAAATACCCGGTTTGGGATAGTAAAGTCCTTTCTTTCTTTCTTCTTCCCTCACATCGTTCATCCCCTTGAGCCAACATGCCGAAGAGAGGTGCGTAGCTCTCCCCCTCTTGGTTTGTTGGCACCAACAGCCTGCCTAACTGTCAACGTGGGATTCAATAACGCAAACAGGAGCGGGTGCGTCAAGCGGTGCTAAGTTCAGGATTACCCTCGGTCTTCCCGTGGGCGCTGTCGTCAACTGCGCCGACAATACTGGAGCCAAGAACTTGTACATCATCTCCGTCAAGGGCATTGGTGCCCGCCTTAACAGGCTGCCCGCTGCCGCTTCTGGTGACATGGTGATGGCTACCGTCAAGAAGGGTAAGCCCGAGCTCAGGAAGAAGGGTATGTACCACGGCTCTCCTACACGCATTTAATTTTATATTGTTATTACGCATTTCTGGTCTAATTGCTTCGTTTCCCTTCAGTGACTCCCGCCGTCATCATCAGGCAGAGGAAGCCTTTCAGGAGGAAGGATGGCGTGTTCATTTATTTCGAGGATAACGCTGGCGTGATTGTCAACCCCAAGGGTGAAATGAAGGGCTCTGCCATCACTGGCCCCGTTGCTAAGGAGTGCGCCGACCTGTGGCCCCGTATTGCCAGCTCCGCCGGCACTGTTGTGTAAATCGGCTTGCCCATGCGACCCCGAAATAATCACACCAAAAAGCAGAACTTTTATCCTCCGCGCTTATTTTTTTTTTCCTTAGCCCATGGAGAAGAACGCCAAGAGGCTTAACTGCGTCCACGTCCACTTGCCCACGCATCTACAGGATTGCAAATGGGACGAAGTGGTGGTAAAGGGAGACTACGAGTATTATCACTTCGGGCAGGACAGAGAGGACGACCACGTAGTGTTTCCTCCCCGCAGAAACAATGCCCCCAACTACGGCCTCACTGCCTGCACCCTAACAGGGATGGGCATGCGCATACCGCTCCATGCAGACGCAGTGCAGCTGGTTCCTCCTCAACAGACACCCAAAGGGTACGACTTGATAACAAACAAAGTGGCCTTTCGAGCTTTGGTCTTTATCCGTTTCCATCAGGCCAAGGCAAGGCGGTTCCCTCTATCAAACAGATTCAGCAAACACTCGTGGACGCGGGTGACAAGCCAGCAGGGTAGGTATCTCTGCTCGCTGTATCGCGGGTCGATATAACCAATCAGGATTCAGCTTTGTGGGGTCGCGCGAGTGGATTGGCTCCTATGAGATATGTCTGTGCTTTGATGTTCTGTTTGGGGTTGTTCGCTCCCTTTGTTTTCCTCCTCTCCATAGCTCTGTCCCACCTTCCCATTCTTTCTTTTGATAAGGTGGCTTGTAAGATACTCTTTGTGGCTTCTGGAGCCGAGATAATCACCAAAGGCAAGCAGCTGATGGCCCATTTCCAAAGTCAAGGCACACCAGTGATGATTGGTTCACGCCTCATTCCTTTCGACCATTGAGAGTTCAATCTCTACCTTGTACTGATTATGGACGCTATCTAAGGTTCGACCACTGGAGGCGCCTATACCTTGTTAGGCATTCGCTACAACCCTCAAAAGGACAGAATAGTGGAGCTCTTGCTATTGGACCCTCACTATGCGGGTAACCGCTTGGACCAGTAAAAACTGGAACAATGTATGTGACTGACAGATTTCGCAGGCGAAGATATCCCGGAAGCTGTCTTGCGCGAGGGAATGGTTGGCTGGCATAAGCCAAGCATCTTTTCCACTTCAATGTTCTACAACTTTTGCCTGCCGCAGGCCATCCCATAGAAGTCGCATTCCACCTTACTAACACTAGACAGGTCCGTCATGTGTCAGTTTTCTTGCCTCCCCCCCCCAATATTGAATTGAGATGTAGTCCAGCAACAGAGGCTATGGTGATAGCTGTGTTGATCTTGAAGTGGCAACAATTGCCTCTTCTTTGGCCTTCTCTTTTCCACCTGACCAGACAGTTGTCAGGGTATTCTTGACTACAAGAAATGAGTGACCTTATTACAGAGAATCTTGACCAGGTATTGTCTACAAACGGAAACAATAAACTATAACAAGCCGAAAAGGCGATCAGAGGGATCATCTCTAGGATGGAAATGGCAGGCCACTGGTTTGGCTCCTCCAAGCAATCTTTTTTTAGGTTCACTGTTGTCAAGCAACTTTCTCCAAATGGTGTCCCCATGGAAAAAATAAGTAGGAATAACGTTGGGAAAAACTAACTGATATTGTTAGAAAAAGTACATCTAGAAAAGAAGAATTAACAATGGAGGACGATTTCGAGGACTCAAACGATGGTTCCTTGATGGAGGACCCCAGAGGCACCAAACGCAAATGGGCTGAAGGAGATGCAGGGCGCAAGGGGGCTGAAGGAGATTCGGAAGAAGAGGAAGACGAGTCCAATGCAGGTATTGATACCTATAAAGTAAATACCAAACTCCCACTCACACAAGCACATTTTCTATTCGGTCAGAGGATTCCGAAGATGCTGAGGTGGAAGGCGACGAAGATGAAGAGGGTGAGGAGGACGAGGAGTCAGCGGCCAAGCGTAGGAAGCTCGACGAAGCGGCTCGCGCTGAGGAAGAGAAGCGACAGCGAGAAGAGACTACCAGAATGATTGGGTACCTCAGTAGTCGCGGTTGGCGTGGACTGTGCTTCAGCTTTTCTCACTTACAAGTTGGCTAGTGAGATGATGAAGCACTTCACTCCAGAGCAACAAAACCGCTACGAAGTCTACCGACGATCTGCATTCGGAAAGAATGCCATCAAGAAGGTTAGCCTTTCCCACTGTTGTCCAACTTTCACCTCCCCCTCACGAGTTACAATGGCCTCTACAGTTGATGCAAAGCGTGTCTGGCAGCAATGTCAGCCAAAAGACAGCTATCGTCATGGCCGGTGTGTCAAAGATCTTCGTGGGCGAGATCGTAGAGACAGGTACTCTACCATAGCACCCCCATAAGCAGGCAGAGGGTGACGATGACGAGCTATTACACCTCGCGTACAGCGCGTACAGTAATGGAGGAGTGGGGCGACTCGGGTCCTATCCGACCACGCCATCTTCGCGAAGCCTATCGCCGTCTTCAGCATAAGGGCAAGATCCCTTCGGCCGCCACCTATTCACAAAAGAAGCTCTTCCGCAAGTAGAGCCTTGTAAAGAACTGCCACCTTGCGTAAAATGGTGAAAAGGAGAAGAATAAACAAAAAAAAAAAACATAGGCAAATTTATCGCACGGCCTTGCTTTCGTTATCCGTAATGAAGTTCTCGTTTAGCGCGTGGGGTCGTACGCTGGCCCTTTCTGGTGGTTTCTGTACGCTTCTCCTACGGGAAGGTTGTCGCGACATCATTCCTCAATTGATTCACCTCGCTTGCACTTATAAGGGGCAATCACGGGAGGCATCGTAAACTTCTTTTATTCCAATCCAACAAAGGATGTGTGCACTGCTTGTGGCGCATACTGCTTGTAATACCCCAACCATAGTATCATTATTATTTATTTATTTATTTATTTATTAGGTTGTTATATTTCTGTGAAATTATTTGTGAATATCGTTTAATGTGAATATTGGTTTTTTTTTCTATTCACCACCTATGAAATAAATAGATTGATCAATAAATAAGAATGAATAGCAATGGATAATTTCATTCATAATAATAATAAATTCCAATCCATAAGTCCCAAAACGTTTGGTTGAGGACAGTAACACAAGTAAGCGTGTTAACGGGTTCTCTGGCCGTGCAGGGGTGTAGGGGTGTTGATATATTTGTTCCTGTATCCCGTTAAAGTGGGCTCCTGCTGGTTGGGCCCGATCCTGTGGATCGTCAACTTCAACCACCTCCCTTTGGGGATCGCCTTGATCCTGTGTGCCACCCTACCAAAGAGAAGAGCCTTTGTTCTTCAACTGACTTCGCTTTTTTCGACACTAGGTTGGGGCCATTCTGCTCCGTTGTGGTTCCCACACTACTCGCTGGGGTGATCATTGTTTTGTCGGGAGTCTTCTTTGTTGTAGCGGGCGTACGGTACGATCCACACATCGTAAGAATGTCAACGATGACTCACCACCACGTGGGCCAACTTAAAGGCGAGAGAAGGGCAAGCCGCTAAAGGAGCTCATGTGGCAGTGTGGGGATGACCCTAAAGGCAACAAGGGCAAGGAGAGGAGTTAGTATTTTGTACCGTAGTAGTTGGTCAAGAACCCGAGCAAGAACACTTGGTTGTCTAGGAGCACATGTGGTGCTTGGTTAATTGTAGGCATTTGTCGTTGTTATGGGGAGTAAACAGGGTAACGGAATGAGGTTTGCAAGACCACCAAAGAGAAAACAAGCGAACAAAACGCTGTACGACCATAAAGAAGAGTTTACTGTGCGTAAGGGGACCATCACGAAAGGTGTATCAATCATACAAGTAACAACAAGAAATGAGAAAGATTAGAGGAGAAGGCAAGGAGAAGGAGATAAGTGATGCGAATGGAAACAGCGCAGAGCTTGCGAGACTTCAAGCCAAAGACCCGACCACGTGGACCGTGAGCGAGGTCGGAAAGTGGCTAGATTTTATCGAGTTGGGCCAGTACAAACTCATCTTCATCGAGAACAGCATTTCTGGAGCTGAGCTCTTCGAGTTGGAGGCAGAGGACTTAGCCTCCATTAACGTGAGGCAACTTGGCCACAGAAAGCGCATTTTGAAGCGAATCGCTCAGTTGAAGAAGAACTCAAAGGCCGCCTTCCAGGCTCGTTCTGAAGATGGCAGCACTGACTCCACCGGCGAGAGTGGGCCCTCCTCTGACCCTTCAAGTCGCAGCGGCACCTCGGCTAGCAAATCGAGGGCTAGCGGTTCGTCTGCCTCTGATGAGCAAATGCTTAAGTGCTTCTATGGGGAAGACGTTACCGTGCTGCGCGTTAAGAGGGATATCACTTTCAACAAGCTATGCGCGAAGGTGCGCGCCGAGTACAAGAAGGACATGGAGATCGCCTACAAAGACAGCGACGGCGACGTGATACCTATGACCAAGACAGCCCATCTGAAAGCTGCCATGAGGGAAGCAGATGGTAAGGCTGTTCGCCTGCAGCTCAAGCCTCGCGAGGCTGTGGGCATAAGCGACGGCATCGATTCGAGTGAGATTCTTCTCCTCGACAACTTCGTGGACGGCTGTATTCTTATTAATCGCCGCGGATACATCTCCTTCTTCAACTCTGCTGCCGAAAAGTTGTGGGGCTACTCTCGCCGTGAAGTGTTGGGCAAACCCATCAAGCTGCTCATGCCCGAGCAGGGTGCGCTTCTTATTTCTTTCGTTTTCTTTCTTTTGCATCTAGATTTGTTAATCTTTGGAGATTATTATTATTAATTATTAATTATTAATTATTAATTTTTATTATTTTTATTATTTCTATTATTTCTAAAAACGCTCTACTCGTTCTTATCCTTTCTCCAGTCGGCCGTTACCACGACGAGTACTTGAAGAACTACTTGGCGACGGGTGATGCCAAGATCCTGGGCAAGCCGCGTACCGTTATCGCCGAGAGGAAAGACAAGACCACGTTCCCCATCTTCCTTTCAGTGAGCGAGCTCAAGGTTGACAAAGGAAAGGAGCGCGTCTTCATCGGTACCGCTAAGGATATGTCTTCTGTCAAGAGTCAGTCGGCCTCTGGTGAAGAAGCTCGTACGTTGTTTTCAACAGTCTCCTTCTAGACCTATGTGTGTGTGTGGAGATGTTCGCCTCTTACCTGAACGTACAGGCACCATTGACTTCACGATCCTGGACAACATCCTCGACATCGGTATCGTCATTAACGAGAAGGGCCTTGTCAGCTATTTCAACAAGAAGGCCGAGGAGTTCTTCCAATGGAAAAGGACCGAGATCATCGGCCGCAATGTCAAAATGCTCATGCCCAGGTTCATTGTCTTCTATCACCATCATGATCATGATCATGATCATCATCAGCCCAGGCTTGGCATAAACCTCACTCTCTCTCTTCTATCAAACTCCCCTTCTTTCATCCTCTGCAGCCCGTTTGCTGAGGAGCACGACACCTATTTGACCAATTACCTGACCACCGGCGAGGCAAAGATCATCGGCACAGGAAGGGATGTGATCGCGCAGAAGAAGGACGGGAGCATAGCGCCGGTCCATCTGGGCGTGACGGAGCAGGGCCTCGCAGGCAGCAAGTACTTCACTGGCATCCTGCGTCCGGTCGTGGAGGATGAAAGGAAGAGCGAAAAGACGATCCTGCAGGAGGAGCGCGAGGTGGTGGACAACCTCCTCATCCCGGCCATCATCATCGACGAGAAGGCCACCATTCACGGCTACAACAAGAGCGCCGCCGAGCTGCTCGGCTACTCGCTCATCGAAGTGGTGGGCAAGAACGTCAAGATGCTCATGCCCAACCCCGACAAGCAAAGGCATGACAGCTACATCGCCTCCTACATCCGCACGGGCAAGGCCAAGGTGCTCGGTACAGGCCGAGACGTCGTCGCCCTTCACAAGGACGGCACGATGTTGCCCGTCCGCCTCTCCGTCACCGAGAGGAAGGACGGCGAGAAGAGGATATTTACAGGCGTGCTTCAGAAGATCTGAGGACCGAACCAAACAAACAAACACAAACAAACAACGACACATAAGTGGTGGGCGGGGCTGTACTGTAGGTAAGGCAGAGCCGAGGGAGAAAGACATGTCGGAGGGCAAAATCATAAGGCAAAATCGGTCAACAACAACAAAAGGCACGCCAAGGGAGACGGCCTTGTGTGTTGTCGGTGTGCGAAGAAATAATCAAAAAGCTGTAATTTTCTTCATAAATTACCGAACAACAAAAGAAAACCCACTGGCCTAACAACACCAACACTGGCCTCTCTATGAGCTACTGGCACTACTGGCACTCAGTCTCTCCTGCTGCTCGTGCATGGACTCAGCTTGCACTCGTGGGCCTTGCAGCAACTGTGCTTCTTGGCCTGCTCGTGCAAGTGGTGCGATGGGTCACTATTCGGCTGCGGAGGGGCGAAATAAAGGGAAAAGTGGTCCTCATCACTGGAGGGGCTAACGGCCTGGGCCTCAACGTCGCCCGACGCCTGCATGCCCTTGGTGCCACCGTAGTGCTGTGGGACATCGACTCAGCGGCTCTGCGACGCGCAGGCATACACACTCACTCCCTTTCCTCTTCAGCTCAACGTTGGGCCTGGGCTTACCTCAGGTTATACCTTTTTCAGAAGAAGAGTTGGGAGAAAGGGTGCACACCTTCCTCATCGATCTTACCAACAAGCGTGCCATCTACGAAGTGGCCAAGGAGACCACCCGGGACGTTGGTCGGCCAGTGGTGCATGGACCCTTTCCCTACTCCTTTCCTGTCTTCTCGACTGTTTTATTGATACCTCCCATTCCTTCGTAAGGACGTTCTGATCAATAATGCTGGGGTGGTGACCGGCAAATCGTTTCTTGACGCATCTGACGACGAAGTCTTGCGTACCATGGCCGTCAATGCGCTCGCCCCCTTCTGGACTGTGAAGGCTGTCCTCCCAGCGATGAAGCAGCGCAACTCTGGCCATATCGTCAACGTATCCTCTGTTCTTGGTGCGCAATGTGGGCTCCTTGTTCAGACTATCAATATATATTTATTTGGTTGAGATGGTGGAGTATCGATAAAAATAACTCAACCGCATTGGCAGGTATATTTGGTGGCGCAAAGTTGACGGATTACTCGGCCAGCAAATTTGCGGTCTTCGGGTACTCCGAATGTCTGCGCATGGAACTGAAGGCTGAGGGCAGCAATATCATCACTACTCTCATCTGCCCATATCATATCGATACAGGTGAATTTATTTGAAATGTTTTTTTTAAATATTTAATTATATATATTTCTTATTATTTGGTTGCAGACATGTTTGCTGGTGTCAGGGTTCCGTGGTACAGCCGCATCATGTTTCCTGTGCTCAAGCAAGGCCGCGTTGCGGACAGGATCGTGGAGGCCATCCTGCTGCGGGAGGAGGTGGTGGTCGTCCGGTCCTGCTTCTGGCTCGTCTTCTTGCTTCGCCTTCTGGCGCCCACCTGGCTCTTGGACCGTATGGCTCGAGCGCTTGGGGCGTTTGATAGCATGAACACCTTTGTTGGCCATTCCAAAAAGGCAGCATGAGCTCAGGGGAGAGAGAGAGAGAGAGAGAGAGAGAGCGAGAGAGAGAGAAGAGAAACATGTCCTTCTGTTTATTCGTGGAAGTATCCGAAATCCTCGAGACTGGCATAATATGGGATCGTCTTGGGTATGGGCTTCATGTGGTACTGAGGGTACTTGGAGCGCAGGGCGTTGTAGGACGCCAACAGAGGTACGCTTCCGTAGAGCGCAGGGGTGAGGTCGATCACCTCCAGAGAGGCAGGGAGACTTCCGCTCGTGATCCTTCTTTCCATACACTCCACCAAAAGGTCCGCCCCGTATGGTGTGCCTACCTGCAACGTGTGAAGCTTGCTCTCCTTGTTCCTGCCCGTTGCCTACTTAGTACTCCAAAAAGAAACCTCCCCAAAATAAAAATAAAAATCCAGAAAAATTAAAATAAAAACTAGAAATCTGGAGGGCACGCACTGCGCGAGCTGGTCCAGGTAGTGCTCGAGACGGACGACTTCCCTGAAGGGGAAGCGAAGGTAGCGCAAGGAAGAGAGGCCGTGGGCCAGATAATGCAGCGTATTGGGAACGAAGTCCGGATTGGACGCCGGGTTGCACATAGGCAGGCTGAGCACCTCCAGTGTTGCTGCCGTGCGCCTGAGGACCGGCTCTACAAGCTGGCTTTCGAACTCCTGGTTGGCCGAGGTGATCAGCACCTTCAGCTTGCGTGCCGCCTGGTCGTTGGTCAGTCGACCGACATCATATATGTGCGGACACAGTAGGGCCTCCAGGCTGGGAAGCTGGTCCACAACCATTTCGACGAAATTTGTTTCGACCGAAATATAAAAATAACTCGCTGGGCTGAAACCGAGTTCCAGAGCGCGCAGTCGCTGGAAAGCGCCCGGCGGCAAGATCGGAGAGCACCCTGATGTAGAGAAGTCGAAGGCGAGCGACATCTGCTCCAGGTTGGGGAACGCCTGTAGGTAGAAAGGGAAGGTGATGAGGTAAGTTGCAGTATGACCCGTTACACTGAAGATGGTTCGTCAACGCTAACGTCCGCACCTTGCCCAGGTGGTACAGCAGATCGTTAATGGGTTTTCCGTTCTCGTGTAGAATGAGGGTCCTGAGTGACGTGGCGGGGGATCGGGCCAGCGGCTCGAGTGCTTCGCTGTTTAGCATGCTCCTACAGTTCTTGATGACGAGTCTCTGCAAGCCGGTAACTGGAGTGGCAAAGTCAGTTCCTTGCTTGCATTGCTTGTTTGTTGTGTTTTTTTCTTTTTTTTTTCGGGGGGGGATAAAGGACAATATAGTACGGTTGGCCCAATCGAAGGCCTTGCTGGTGAAACCCGGGCAGTTGAGCAGTTCCAGCTTGGTGAGATGTGGACATCCCTAGAGCGAGCGTTCAGTAAGTAGGACAAAGTCTGAGGGCATGCATGGTGCGCGATGTGTAGAGTGAGAGCTGTGCCTTGGCGATGGAATGAAGTGAATCGTCCCTGAGCGACCAGCATGTGTCCAGTCGTATCTCGCGCAGCTCATAGCTCTGTCCCTCTTCAAGAAGAAGAAGGAAGGGGATGTCACACTTGCTACATATTCGATTATTGGTGGTGTCCTTACCAATAGGGGAGTTGAAGAGAGTCCTGAACGAAGCATCGGTAACGCGAAGGCACATGCGTAGATGCAGGTGACTCATGTGTGGGGAGACAAGCAGCGAGAAGAGGTCGTCGTTGAGCACTTTGGCCTGAGCTTCGGCCTGGCGAGTCAGCTGGTCACTCTGCCAGCCAGCCCCTGAGGCAGGTTGACGCGAAAGGAGGCGGTGGAGGAGGTCATGTATGATGTCAGGAGGCAGAAGCCGCACCCGGTCGTGCAGCGTTCCCTTTTGTTTTGCTGTTAAGTGCTTGTATGTCAAGCAGGCAAGAACAAAGTCAATGCACAGGTTATAGAGCCCACAGCCGGACTTTGGCTCTGGCGTTGCGGCTTGCATCTGGTCTCTGTTTCAAACAACCCCCCACCCAAAGAACAGTTCACGCAACAAAGCTCAGCGAAAAATTGAGAAAT
>CDFF01071793.1:8423-23927 GCA_000826265.1 Acanthamoeba culbertsoni
TATATATATATATATAGAGAGAGAGAGAGAGAGAGAGAGAGAGAGAGAGAGAGAGAGAGAGAGTTTTGTGGTACATTGATGCCTCACCGATGTGGTCTTATTCAGGTTGTGCCCACCCATCGGCCCGACCAAGGTGCCGGTTGGCGTCTTACCTCAGTCAACCGTGCCTCGGGGCAAGAGCTTACCGCCGATTTTGATGCCGTAGTCGTTTGCCATGGTATGTCTCGCTGACCCACTCTTGCCCTTTACGAGCGTCTCTGATCTCAGAGCGGGGCAGGGCATCACTGGGACCCACAGTTGCCAGCTATCGACGGGATGGACCGGTTTCAGGGAAGGCAGCTGCACAGCCGAGAGTATCGCCATCCTGAATCGTTCAAAGGGCAAAGAGTGGTGATAGTTGGGATGGGCGATAGCGGTTCTGCCATAGGTGATGAGATATCGTCAGTGGCGTCCGTCACATATTTGAGGTATAGACACCCACGTGACGTCCCAAGCGCTTAACGTTAATTTTTTCTTGTCCTTTCTTGGTCGCAAGTGTAGCTCTTCAAGAGACAGAATACCTTTGAATCCATGGAAGAAGCACGTTCGGCATCAGACCCCAAAGCCGCGCGCTGTGCAGCTTAAGGAGCACAGCGTTGTCTTCAGCGACGGGAGCGAGGCCGAGGTGGACACCATCGTCTACTGCACCGGCTACAAGCTTTCATTCCCCTTCCTGGACGAAGCAGGCCTATCGCCCACTCAAACAATCACTCCCAATGTACAAGGAATCACCGCACAGAAAGATCAACTCCAGCTGACCGAACTGAAAGAGAGTGATGGCACGGAGGCAAAGAGTCGCTCTTGGCTTCCGTGTGGGGAGAAAACAGCCCTTTATCTACGAGTGTTTCATCCTGACCACCCTAACCTCGCATTCGTCGGTACGTCGGGTTTCTAACCGGATCCCTTCATTGTGCAATCCAAACACAATCGTAACCACAATCATACTCTTCATTCAGGATTGGTGGACGTTCACCTGTTCTCTGTGTTTCCTGTCTCCGAAGTACAGAGCAAGTGGGTGAGTTGCGTGTTTAGCCAAAGGTGCAGGCTGCCTTCAACGGCAGAAATGCAGGCAGAGATCGCAAAGTGGGAAGATAGTGTACGGAATGTGTGCTATCAACCCATGCTGATTGATGGTGTGCCATACATCAAGAAGATTAAGAAGGAAATAAAGCGGAGCGCAGACCAGACAGTTTGAACTGATGTGGTTGTTTCTTGTCTATTTTCTTTATTGCACTTTTTTTGGGGAAGGTCCTCGATTTAGCAAAAGAAAAAGCCGACAAGAAGAGCAGACGAGGAGGAAGAATGGGGGGCATATTCTGTACGGGAGAGTTCTTACTGACTTGGAAGGGTCTCTCACTCCTACATTGACCTCTGGTTTTGTTGTACAGCGTGCTGCGACACCGGCGTGGGTGACCACAGCCACAACAAGGAGGAACGGCAGCCTCTTCGGTCTGCTGGTCTACAAGAGCAAAACTCGCCGCTTCTGCAGTCGCTCTTTGAGGTCCGCGAAGCTGCTGCTTACAAGACGGGCTCGGCCAGAGAGGCTCATGCCTTCGTCAACTCCCTCGTCACTATCTCCCGCGATGCTCCCGGGCTCTTGGAAGCGGCGCTCGAAGACCGCAACCGTCTGTTCGCGGATGCTCTCAAATACCTTGATTTTGCTATACAGGTTTGTGCGTCCAAACAGGCCCACTTTATTTTGCTCACTCTGGCGTGAGTCAGGCTGATGCCGCGTTCGGTGCTGGTAAGTGGAAGGAGACGCTCTATCTGGACAAGGCAGAGCTCTTGTGGTATAGTGGTAAGTTGTATATATAACTATACATTGAAATATAAAAGTATAAATAATAAATAGTCCATATATATATATGTATGAATATTTATGATAAAAATAATGATAAATGATAAACAATAAAAAATAAAACACGCCCAATAAAAAAGTTGCAAGATGAGCATCCGGATACTGAGCCGTTCTCTAGGCAAGCACGAGGAATCATTCAAGGAGTACAAGGCCTGTCTAAGAGACAACATCAACGAAACCGTTATCAACGCCTGGTTCCCCAAGCTACGCGAACTCGGTCGAGAGAACGAAATCGACAAAATATGTAAAGAAATATACCCGAGGTATGTTATTTTCCTTGGCTTCAAGCTGGAGTGTCCACCGTACCTGTTAACGCTACCGGTACAGGGCAAAGGATAAGAGCCAACAGGAACTGCTCTTGCACTCGTTTTATCACTACACTACGCTGTCTCACAAGGCCGCTTACGAATGGGCCGATCCTCTGGTATGCCGTTGAATTGCCTTGGCTCATCGGCTCATCAAACTGCTGCTCATTCGAGTCCCTTATACAGGATGTGGACAGATTTGTGGAGGAGGAGAAGAGAATGGGTCGAGGACGAGTGACGCTGCCTAGACGAACGCGCGCATCAACTGCTGAGGTCGTGCCTCCATTGGAGCCGGGCAGTGTCGGCAGCGACAGCTTCCTGGCACCACACGACGAAGAGATACGGACGCCGAGAGAAGAAGACAGCGAGCACACGAAGGAGAGACTCTCCTCAGCTTTGTCGCCACCACCACCCTTGGTACTGCCACCGGGGCTACTTGCCACAAAGCAGTAAAAGGAAAGAAGGAAAGAAAGCCGAAGCCACCGCACAATGCGGACCAGTCGTATATCTGCGAATCTTTCCTTCCTTTTTGTACCAATCGGAAATGGCCGCAGAATTTTGTGGTGGCCGTTAAATAGAGTAAAGTTACTCAGCAGAACCAAGATATGTCGACCAAGCCTCTTGTCGTTGTTGGGTAAGGGTTCCGCTCTTTTTCACTCGGTCTGTATTTACACCACCTCATCTCAGCGCCACCGGAAGCCAGGGTGGAAGTGTGGTGGAAGCTCTTCTTCGCAACGGAAAGTGGCAAGTTCGAGGAATCACTAGGAACGTTGAGTCACCAAACGCAAAACACTTGATCTCGAGGGGTGGAAATGGTTCAGTGCCACATCAGCAAGCATCCAGAGATGTTGCTCAGTGCATTCCAGGTTATATCCGCATCGCTTATGTCTCCATGAGTCTAACGGAAATCAGGGAGCTTATGGGGTTTTTTCGATGACCAATTATTGGGATCCTGAGCTGAATCAGGATTCCAACCTCGAGCAGGAACAAGGACGAGCAATGGCTGATGCTGCCGCCAAGTGCGGGGTGCAGCACTACATATGGAGGTGGGTACCGATCAGAAACAGATGTTCGTCGACTCACCTTAATGGTGTAGTGGTCTTCAGGATGTTGATTCTGCCACCGAAGGGAAGTTGACACTCTCTCACTACTCCGGAAAGTATCAAGTAGAAAAGTATATCCGCACTCATCACAAGGACTCCTTCAAAGTGTTCTCTTTCAGTATATCCATCCACCCCCCCCCCTGTATTTCGCCTCTCACTTGTCTCTTCAGTCTACGTGGGGTTCTACTTCCAAAATTTTCAGACTTTCTTCCAACCGACTGTCGCAGCCGACGGATCGCTTGTGTTCAGGCAACCTCTATACAAGCACACTACACTCCCCCTCTTCGATGTCAACGACACAGGAAATGTGGTGGCGGAAATTCTTGCTCAGGTTCGAGTTCAATGAGCACCCACAACAACCACTGGACTGACTTTCGTCGCTCCAGCCGGATGATTTTGCTGGGGTATCCTTACCCATAGTTGCGCAAAATCTAACAATAACCCAGGTCTGCGAAGCCATCACCAAGGGTAAGTTTTTGGAACTTAGTGTCAACACAATATAACCAACCAACTTATCTATCGACAGTTAAAGGTCGTAAGGCCCGGCACCATCCACAGCAGTTCGACGAATGGGCCAAGAATTTACCACCAGAAACAGCTGACAACATGCGATGGTATAATGACTACGCTCCAATTCATGAAGCTCGGTAAGGATAAAGATGGAGCAGTATTACATCCAAGGAACTGACTCTTTTTCTCCCAGGCACGCCGAGCTGACTGCAAAGGTGTACCCGCTTATGAAGAAGATCGAAACTTGGTTGAGCAAGACCGATTGGTTACCAGCGTGAATAAAATCGATGAATAAAGAGAAAGAAGGTTGAGTTCTATTCTCTTCATGAAGCAAGATACTCTGCCGTTAAAAAAATGGGAGATGACTGCTATCTCATAGAGAGATTAGGTGGTCCAGTCGGGAACTCGGGCTGGTGCCTGATCGTTCTCTCACCTGTAGCAGATGTCTGAAGAATTCCTCATCCTCGAAGCACCCGCTTCCCACCACTGGACTCGAGGCCCCTAGCTGCTCGAACTGTCTTCGTTCCTCCTCTGCCAGTTCGTCCCTGTAGCGCCTGAATCGGTCCTGGAGCTGTAGCAGCTGCACCGCGCCAGAAGGGCACTTGGCTATTTGGAATGAATCGTCGTTGCACTGCTCATTCAGCATTTGGTCCAAGATGCCACTGCTGAGCCGTCTCACGAGCTCCTCGGCCTCTTCCTCGGTCTCATCCTCCACGGTATTCCTATTTTCGGACTCAACATCATCCAGCACATCCCAGAACTGATTCCACATTCCCCGCTCCTCTTCCTCTCGTTCGTAGTTAATGTTCTTTCTTCTTTTTTCTTCGTGCTTCTCGCGTATCCGCTGTACTTGAGCTCTCAGCTTCTCCGAATTCTCCTTGTCTTTTTGCTGGTGCTCTGACGATGGTATTACAATTACTTGTGATGTGCCAAATGGGGAGTCAGCGTATCGCTTCTGCCCAAAGGGAGACAGGACCGGCGAACAAATACGGTTTAGCGTCGTGGCTCCGCCCGTTGCTCGCCGAACGGGGATAGGAGATGTGGTAGCAGTGCTGCCGGGAACTCGGGAAGGGGTAGGCGAGGTAACGTATGGAGGAGAGCGGAGGGGTGAAGCGTAGAGGGGGGGAGAAGCGATAAGCTTCTCAACGGCCTGCAACAAAGCCCTTCCATGTGAAGTATCCCGCCTCTGAATTAATACCGGTGACGTGTCCCTTCTCCGTAACTTCTGCTCGGGTGAACTGCAGCCCGGGAAGAATATTCGCCGTTCGTGGGATATCTCAACGCCATGCTCGCGTGTCCTTACCTCGGGCTCTGCAGTTTTCGCCCTCACCCACCCAGACATGTGTGCTACTGAGAAGTAAGCGGACCGGAGCCTGGCTAACAAAACAACAAAAAAAAACTTCGTTGCTGCAACCACCGGAGCACGCTGTTGTTAGGCAAAATGCACTCGCATGCCAGTAAATTGCCGAAGTTTTTCACACAGTGCTTCTGTGGTACTTCTCTACCCAATCGGAACATATTCCTTACTGAAGGAAAAAATCCATAAAATCTGTCATTTCTGTGGCTTTCTTGTCGGAACACAACGCGCACGGGGGATGGGGGTCGGAGGGCTCCGTGTGTGGTTGCTTGCTCATTTCCGTTCGTGCTTTAGTTCTCACTCCTGGCAGCAAGCGGATGAATCGCAAACCTACGGTTTGGGGGTGGACATGGGAGGAGAACTCCATCACATGTGCCGCACTGCAACGCATGAGCTCTTCTTCACGCAGCGCCTTTATGAACGCCTGGACGCTGTCCTTTCCCATTTCAAGCCACAAGGTCTGGTTGTTCTTGCGCTTGATGGCCCTGGTTCGTATGTCCTCCTTAAGTCCTTTCTTTGCCTCGCTCTCACTCTCGTGCCAGGCCCTGCCGCCAAGTGGGCAGAACAGAGACGCCGTCGTATGCGGGTAGAGTCTGTTAGGAACCTCTACACCAAGAGTTTATGTTGATGTTTCCCTGTATAGGGAGGAGGTCACAACCAGCGCACCGAACGTCGTGGGATAGACCTGCTGCAGCTCACCCCCGGCACCGTGTTCATGGAAAAGGTAGAGCAACCTACACACGGTTATAGAGCATATAGCCGTCGCTTACTTTGGGCCAGGTGCGAGAGGCGCTATGTCATTACGCCTGCTCAAGGCTCTTGTCGTCGGAGTCTCCGATATTGCATAACGTTCGTTTCATTGTCTCGCCGGCCACAGCTCCAGGTACAAAGCATATGTGAACAATAGCTTAGTGAAGGCTTGCCTCTCTCTCTCTCTCTCTCTCTCTCTCTCTCTAAACACTCACGACCCGTAGGTGAGGCTGAAGTAAAGGTCGCGCGCCTGCTCACAAGCAACGCCGGAGCGTCAACGTCACACCATCCCAAACATTATGTCATCGTCAGCGATGACTCTGATCTAGTGCTTATGGGTTTTTGTCTCTCTTCTCCTATCGTCCTTACATAATAAGCTAACGTGATCATCTTTCTCTTCTCTCTGCTTTGTTTGTTGCAGCCTTGTGCATGGCCAGTACGCACAATATGGAGGTTTCAGTGATCAGCAGACCTCCTGGCAGACATCGTGCTTCAGATTCCTTCTCTCGGTTCTCCACCGCTGCGTTCTTTGCGCGACTACGCCGGTCGTTTCCCAATGACCCTCCCGAACGAGTCGCTGTGGATTTCGTCTTCCTCTCGCTCCTGACCGGCAACGATTATCTCCCTGGTTTCTACAGGTGAATTTCCCGCGCGCGCGTGCGTGTGTTGTAGTTTTCGTAGTAAGCTTGATTGATGATAGGAGATGCCTTCAGGGCACAGATGGACAACCTGTGGCGCACCTATAGGATGCTGAAGCACGCAGACCAGGAAGAGGAAAGCGAGGCGGAGACCGAACACGCGGGACATTTCCTGTTCGATCCAATCAATCGCACGATAGACGCTTCCTTCTTTGCGACCTTCCTACTTTCCAATCCTTCCTTCTTTCCGAACCCACCCACGAGCTGGGTCACCCAAGACGCGGCATCACAGGACGATGGCGCAGCCAATAGTAGTAAAGAAGAACCCATCATCCCAACACCGAGTGTTGACCATCATCGAGAAGGGGAAGGGGAGGAAGAAGGGCCAGCAAAAGTGGAACCGCCAACGGCTGCAGATGAGGCCAAGCCCGTGCGGCGGCTTGTGCTGGCCTCGACCGAAGATTACCTACGCGGCCTATGCTGGAACATGAACATGTATCTCGACTGTCGGTGAGTCTCGCCACAATCTGGTATCATCATTACTATGGCGACCTCCTCTGATTGCCTGACACAACACAGGTGCCCCGATTACGACTACTTTTACCCGAGCTGGGACGCCCCGTCGCCTCGCGCGCTTGTGGAGCGACTGATGAGGAATGGCGCAATGGCCGCGCCAGGCCCGAGTGCTAGCATTGCCTCGCTTCCGCTGCTGCCGTATCAATTTTGCTTTGCCTTGATGCCGTCGTGGGTATGTCGGCAGCAGAGACTTCGCTGTTTTTTTTTTTTTGCATCTTTGGCTCCTCCGGTCAGTAAGGCAAAGTATGCCCCCAGGGCATGGACTGTCTTCCAGAGGCACTCCGGCAGGAAATTGTATCGGACGACACCGAGAGTGGTAACGCGAAGACTTTGTGCATGATGGGCACAACTCATGTCTAACCGCTCTATGTATTGTAGAATCAAGCTTGTTCATGAATCCTGGCGACCTGGTTGAGACACGGCGAGAAGTGGTGCGGAGGTTAGACGCCAGGGCCTCGCATGTGATCACCTCCGACGCTTCGTCACTCACTTCTATTGAAGCGCGAACTCTCTCTTTCAGTTCGCACCTGTTCTATGAGCGGCGAGTAAGGGTGGCTCCACGCATCATCCGCCCACGGGAGCCAAAAGAAAGATACACGAAGAGGACTCCCGCAAAAGCCGGGCTGCCTGCTCAAAAACGTTTACTCGATGAGTTCGGCAGGGATGATGATTTGCGTTGCAGGAAACGAAGCAGGAAAGAAGAGTCGACTCCTGCCATGAATGAGTTAGAGGATGTCGAGCCTAACAGGGCACTGGCGGAAGAGGAGAGACTGATAGCGGAAGGTGAAGACGAGGTATCATATCAAGATGGTGGTATTGCTATTGAGACTCCATTCGGAGTGATGGACCTGCCCCGTGATGAGTTGTTGCAACATCTTCAACATGGAACAATTCCCCTGTAACCTGCCATACAAAGTAAAGAAAAACCTGTACCTTGTTTGTGAGTAAGGCATTTAGCAGGTTGGATATTTTGTCCAACGGGAACTCAATCAAACTCAAGAGAAAAGAACGCCTGAGATGATCTGTGCGCGCATCTATATTCGTTGGTGGTAGTACAGCCGATTGTTGTCGTGCCAAGCCTGCACCGCCTTCTGGGCGATCACGCGGAAGGAGTCCAATGCCACCTCGAAGTCTTCCTTGCTCTGCACTGACGCCTCCGAAAGGGACGTCACCCCGGGCTGGTGATAAGTGAATGTCGACACACCGCCTGATCGGGCATACAGCTCGTACTGAGAGCTGTACTGGTCGCTAGGGAATAGTTCCACTGCAACTGCCCTGCATTGTTTTATTGTTCAAGAAAAGAAGGGAAGGTCACATGAGAACGTGGAACATGAGAATCCCAAACGAAGCTGAGTCATTTGTTGTTTTCATACCCCTTAGGTAGGAAGAGCGCGTTCACAAAGCTCGGACCGTGCGCGCCCACAAGTATGCCGGTATTCGACATTACGCGAATCTTTCGGTCCAAAGGAGGTAGCATCGGTCAGCGTACGTATAAAGTGGAGGAGAGTGATAACCAACAGCCGAAGAAGTGGCTCTACCTGCTCCGGTACAGACAGTTGGTCCAGATCGACCACCACGACCCGCATGTCCGCCACTGTGCCCCCCCCCCATTCATTCCAATCTGCTCAGAGTGGCTCCGAATAATAAACCGGGGTTTGGGAGTACGACCTTCGGCGAGCAGGTTCGCCAAGTCCAGTTCGTTTTCTATAGTGGCAGCATCGCGCTGCGCTACGAGCGTCACCTGTCATTGAACCACCGGTCCATTTGTGATGGCCCAGAGAAGTAAATTTCGCTACTGATTTCACTGACCTGTCTTGGGACCTTTGCATGTCGCGGTCGGTCGATAAGGTTGTAAAACCGCTTCTTGAAGGATATCGCCACTTCTGGTGTGTAGAAAGTCTTGAACAACGGGAGAAGGAGTAGGAGCACGTTAGCAGAAGCGATATCTTGTGTGTCACAAAGTTCTGCCCTTCATCTCGCTAACACTTACGTTTTGCAAATCATCGCTCCACAGTTGTGTGGTTGGCTGATCGGTCACCACACAGTCCTCGGGAGATACGCCCGGCAGGAACGTGATGCCCGGGAACATGACCCCAAAGAGCGCTACGGCAAAGTATTTCAATAATAATAATATCGATGATGATGATGATGATAATAATAATAATAATAATAATATTAATATTAATAATAATAATAAGGTATCAGAATCTCGCAAGTGCGCCGAGATAGGGGGGCTTACTCATTCCCCAGGCTGAGGCCTCGACTGCCGAAACAATATTGACGGGAGGAATGCTGCGGCCAAGTGTCAGCCGCAGACCACGGATTCGGGGGAGGGGAGAATCTATTGTTTCAATAACCTGTCCCCCAAGAGCGTGTGCACGTTCCAGGCGTTGATCGCACACTTGACCCAGTGTTGTACTCCAGGTCTTTCCGAGCAGAAGAAAACGCTGACTTCCTGTGGACGTGGGTGAGGAGGATCCTGAGCATGAGTCGTACCAACCTTACACAGTCATATACCTCAGTCCCTTGGCCGATGCATTTGTGGTAGCGGGCGATTTTGCCTCTAACACCGAGCGTGCCTGGTTCCTGATCAGCCCGCAGAAGATACTGAGAAATGGGGTCATCAGAAGGAGTGGCTTTGTTCCGCTCGGTAGCATCGGCTCTGTCCTCCGTTTCACTAACATAAGTGGCCTCCAGGTCGGCGGCAGCTGCTATCACCAAAACACGACCGGAACGGGCGTCCAGCTTCATTTTCGCTTTCCGCTCTTCAACCGGACGTACACCTTCTCCCTTTAACTCCTCTTGTACTGGCGGTGGTTGAAAGTCCTCGGACGGGCGCTCTCCCGTGTCCCCAATAGTTTGCCCATATGGCGCAGGGTTGTCACCTTCGCGAATAGGAGTGGAGGCCAAACTATCCAGCATAGGACCGGAGGTGGTCCGTTGGAAGAGCAAGAACAAGAAAAGCGCCAGCAAGGTGAAGAAGAGGATGAACGGCAGCGTCCACCACATAGTGCGGCGGGCTCGCATGTGCGAAGGCCGCCTGCCGCGCATCTTTTTCGCTTTCTTCTCCGATTGAGGTAACGTTTCTCTCGGTTTTCCTTGTTTCCTAAAGATGGACACGAAGAGTGCTGCACGAGTGCTCACAAGACCGACACGTCAGCCGAGTGAAGCAGAAGAGGATGTAGAGTTCGTGGAACAGGAGAGTCTCCTCGAATATGTACCTATTTCCTGCCCCCTCTTCTCCTTACGTCTCAAGATCTCTTGTTGATTGTATGCTGGCAGGCACTCTTTTGGGCTGTGCATGAGACCAACATTTCCAAGGTGATGTCTCTGCTCGAGCGGGACGACATAGACGTCAATTGGCAAAATAAAGCCGTTGGAAACGTACGCACTCCTCTTTTTGCCCTTCAGCCCGTTGCTTACGCGTTGGTCTCCTCAGAAAACGGCCTTGCATGTCGCCGTCGAAAAGGACAACACGACACTGGTCGCCCTCTTGTTAGGTCGAGGTGCTGAGGTTCGTTCTACCCACCTGCCTCTTTCTCTGTAGAATGGTTGCCGACATGTGCTCTTCCTCAGGTCTATATACGTGACGACTCCGGCCAGACGGCGATGAACCTCATCCTCGACCGCCAGAACGACGAGGTGCTGCAACTCGTCGCCAGCAAGGCCATCTCCTCCCTTACCGAGACCAAAGCCCAGATCGAAATGCGACTCGACGCCCGCGAGCTCTACGACGACTCCCCCGGCGCTTCCCAACATCAACGTACCTTCTTTACCCCCCCTCCATCTTCTGTCGACTGAGATTTCATCCAAAAATCGCTCTCCCTCCCCGATGGCAGTGTCTCGCATCGGCTATGGGGAATGGGGCCCGCTTCAGAGGACCATCTCGGATGTGTCGGGTCTGCGGAGGAGAGGTCGGCTCGCCCACCACCCTGCCCCCGTCTCGGCTTCTTCGTCGCCTTCGTCTTTGTCTGCTTCACCGCCTCAGGAGAGCCTAGGTCCTCTCCTCACTACCCTCCCTTCTATGTCTCCTTGCCTGCTTCATAGAACAGGGGATGGACGATATGGGGTCCTTCTCTCTCTCTCTCTCTCTCTCCCCCTACCCCCCCTACCCCAGATCGCGGAGTGGTGCAGCACGCCAACAGGCTGTACTATTCGCTGTCGGCCGACGACCTGAACGCGAAGCTTCGGGACATCTTCACCAGTCCAACACCGACCAGCAAATATCAGACTCACTTTCCGCGGTAACGAAACCACTCTCTGTTTCTGTCGTCGATCAAGAAAAATGGGAGAAAGAAAATGACAATAACGCTCTCCGCTTTGTGGACAGGAATTCGGCGATGACCGAAATGCTCAAGATTGTTCACTTCAAGACCGTCCAGAACATCTTCGTCGCCATCCTTTTCGTCGCGCTTATGAACACCGTGGTCTACAACGTCTTCGATAACGGAGTGTTGCTAGGTAACCTGTCTATTGTCAAGCTTCTGTTGCAATGTAACTGCCTCCTGATTGTGCGAGACCTGCTGTCGATGCAGACTTCCCATTGTTGCTTTGGTGCTTCGGCAAGTTTCACCACGCGTTGGCCGTATGGCTGGTCATCTTCGCCTTTTCCTTCCTTGCGTTGCTTCTCCAATTCGGCATCGTCCACAAATACATCAACCCACGGTATGTTTCCGTGTTTCCTGTTTGTTGCTTACCCTCTGCTTTAAAGCAGAGAAATTAAAAAAACAATATAATATTAAATAATATATACATATATATATATATAACACACCTCCAGGTTCGCGTATGGGACGTATGTGGTGTCGGCCTGCATGACGATCATCGCCGTGCCCAAGTACATTCGGGCCAACGACTTCCCCCCGCCCACGTCGGCCTTCGTCATGTGCGAGTTCATCCGCTTGCTGATGAAGATGCACTCCTTCCTGGTCCGTTCAACCAACCAACCAACCAACCAACCAACCAACCAACCAACCAACCAACCAACGAGGCATAATATATTACAAATACACACGATTCACACATAATTTCTTCCAATTATTTATAGAGTTATGCTCTTTCTCTACTCTGTTGTGTTGCCTTGTATAGACGGTGAATCGATCGCTTCGGATCGAGAAGAAGGCGGGAAGCAACGACCCCAGCGTGTTGCTGTACCCACAGAACGTGACCTTCGCCAACTACTTCTACTTCCTGTGGGCGCCCACCCTCGTCTACCAGGTGAACTACCCGAGGACCAAGAAGATCAGGCTCAGGTGCGTCCCTCCACTCCACTCCACTCCTGATTCGCTCCCCTCCTCCGCTGTTCGAGCGAAGCATGTTCACGTGCAACCCAACGTCCCATGCAGCTTCGTGTTCAAGAGCTTCCTGGAGGCCTTCGCGACCATCCTTTACACATACGCCATCTTCGTGCGGTGAGTGACGCCTCTGTCCTGTTCCACAATTTAGCTCACCCGATCTTCATTGTTTGATTCTCTCCATATCCATACCTACGTATTATGTATTATGTATTATGTATTATGTATTATGTATTATGTATTATGTATATTTTAGCTATGTCCTGCCGATCTACCCCGAGTTTACGGGTGACTTCAAGGACCTCATATTTGGTATATTCAAGGTCATGATCCCCGCGTGCTGCATCGGTGCGTGCCTACGCCCTACAGACCCCCGCCCCCTCCTCAACAACCGACTCAAGATTTTAACCATGAATCACACATACACATACACATGCACACATACACACACACACAGCACTGATGGGATTCTACGGTTTGCTTCATTCGTGGCTCAACGCGTGGGCCGAACTCACCCGATTCGCTGATCGCCAGGTTGGTTCTCCCAATCGTTACCTGCCATGTAATATTATGTGTCGACTTGCGACACCCGGTGAGGATGTGACGGCCTGAGTGTCTGCCTCAGTTCTACGCAGACTGGTGGAACGCCGAGGGCTGGTCGCAGTACCACCGCAAGTGGAACCTCGTATTGCGCAACTTCATGCACAGGCACATCTTCCTCGAGGGCGTCTCCACGCTCCACCTCACCAAGAACAGCGCCACCTGGGTCACGTTCGTCCTGTCCGCCTTCGTCTACGAGGTGTGCGCTTCTCTTTTTTTCGTTCTTTCGTTCTTTCGTTCTTTCGTTCGTTCGTCCCCTTTCGATTGCCTGAGACGTCTCTGTGGATCTTTGTGCGCGCAGTATGTGATAGGGTGCTCGATGGGACTTTACAAGCCGATTCTCATGGCCGTGTTTGTCCTTCCTAGCCGTAAGTATATTGTTGCAATGTAACCGGTTGCCTTCATACACTAACCGCCACTGGACTTTCTCTTCTTACGTCGATCCATTTAGTCCTGTTCATCTACGTTTCTGTTTTCTTCCGTAGCTGGAGCGGTTGGAATGTGCTCATGTGGTTTGTGCTGTTCATTGGTGCGTGCTCACTCTCCCTCTACCCTTTTGTCCACTCGTAGTTCATGGATGACACGCACACGCACACGTACAAACACACACACACACACACAGCCCACGGAACGATGTGCGGCCTTTACGCTCGGGCCTGGCAGCTGCGCGGACAGCCGATCGCAGATGATGGGCCGTTGGCGTGGTGGGATTCGCTCTACATCGACAGTGTGCCTTTCTTTCCCCCTCTCGAAAGTCTCCTTTAGGCCAAGAAAACGGCTACAATTAACGGTAAACTGCAAATTTTAGGCGGTTTCCGGCTGGCGTAGAGGGAATAAAAAACGAAAAAAGAAATTTTTCCGCCAAAGCACTCCCGCACCCCTTTTTGGGAATGTGCATCAAGGCCATTCCCTAGGCGTCCCTAGGTACTGGTGTTTTTTTTTTCTTGTCCGGTTTTTTTTTGGAACCCCAGTAAAACACTGTCCCTACCCTCTGCATCGATGATCACAGCGCGTGCAACCACACCAGGCTGAGCTTGCAGCGACAGCAGTTTCCATTCTTCCATCTCTTTAGATCGTCTCATCAACAAGACAATAGAAAACGTTATAACTTTTTTCCTGTTTTGAGCCGCAACGCAGTGTTCCAGTAGATGTAGGTCGCTTGCTTCTTCCTGGCATTTCACCTCTGCTGGTTCTTCAGCGTCGAGGAGGAGCGGAACTTGGGGTATTCGTCCATCTCTATATCGGACCTGTCCCTAGCGAACCTGCCCCGCGACGCTGTTTCCGCGTGGCACCGATCAGTCTATGATAAATCAGTGTGGGGGGGAGGGGGTGATTAGAGGCAGGTACTGCTGCGGAGGTACGAGAGACGCGGTTCAGCCGCGCCGGGCTCCCTGTTGTCGTCCTCCATGATGCGCTCCGATAGGCAACCGGCCAGGCTTTCCAGCACCACGTTCATGCGCTCCCTGCGCGGAGGAATAGCAATCGCGAGAGTGAGAGTCGGGAGAGAGGGGGGGGCTAGTAAAGGTGCGTCACCGGATCATGTTGATGTCGTCGAGGGATGCGTCCTTGCGAATGAGAGCTTCCTTCAGCTCGGTGATATAGTCGTCATAGGTCACCAGCTTGGGGTCACGCTCGTCCTCGTCCCGACGGTTGAAGTGGAACGCCCCATTCCGCACGTAGATTGGCTGGTCCGCTGTGTTTTTTGGTTTTGGTTTTTTGTTTTGTGTTTTGTGTTTTTTTTTTTGTTTTGCGTTTTTTGTTTTATTTGTTCGTTTTGTTTTTTGTTTTGTTTTTTGTTTTGTTTTGTTTTTCCCCCCCACGAAGTGAGCCAGTTGTTTTCAGAACAGAGGACGACGAGCTACCTACCGATCCAGTAGAGGCGATTTCTGCGGAAGATGTGACGCTTGAGCGGGGTCACCCATGCCGAGGTGAGCGGCAGGATGCAGTAGAGCACCGCCAGAGGGACGATCACCGCGAGCCACAGCCACTCGAAGCTACCGGGATCGACCGGACAGCCAACGGTCGACGTCAGCACGCTCTCGTGCGCCGAGTACACAAAGCCTGCGGATGACCGTCAAATAGAATGGAGGTAGATGCGCATCTACATAGTGGGGGACGACGCACTGGTGAGCACGAGGAAGGCCGAAAGGAAGAGCAGAAATCCGGAGCCATACAGGGCCGAGAGGGCCGTCTTTGTCAGAAGGCGCCTTTTGATGGGAAAGGGAAAAGGAGAGTGAAGGAGTGAGATGATGGAACAAACGGACGTCGTGCTGAAGGAGCCATGGGCGAAAGCGGTACCAGAGTTTCTCGAGGGGCTCTCCGCGGTGGAGGCGAGGCACCTTGCGGTGGTAGACAAGCTTGAAGTTACGCCACACGGGACGGAGCAGGGTGATCGCGGCCGCAACGGCCAACAGGGAGAGGAACGCGGTCATGACCCTGACCAGGTCATCCACCTAAATGTTGTTGTTGTTGTT
>CDFF01071793.1:27797-39135 GCA_000826265.1 Acanthamoeba culbertsoni
TCTCTCTCTCTCTCTCTCTCTCTCTCTCTCTCTCTCTCTCACACACACACACACACACACACAGCCCGACGAGAACCTGTTCGACCCAAAGCTGCCGCGCACGGTTTTCGTGTCAGGCATTTCGCCCAGTGTGGACAAGGAGATGCTGCTGGAGGAGTTCAGCGCTATCGGGGCCATCGACGACGTACGTTCTTCCCTGTCGCACTCGCTCTTCGTTCTTTGGTCCAAGCTTATCCTATATTCCCCCCCCCCAAATCCCACAATATATTCCAGATCAAGCTGTACGAGAATCCGTCCAATCCGCGGCAGCATATGGGCTTCGCGACCATCGTCTATGCCACGCCGCGGTCGGCCGAGCGTGCCACTCGTAACATGAGCGGGCGCTCGCTCTTCGGCAGGTCCATCTCGGTGCGCATGGACGGGCAGGAGGAGCTGGCCAAGCGCGAGCTCAACAGCGCACTCAACCCGCCCCAGCCCGCGACGCTGCCTCCCGCCCCCTCGTCCTCGTCTTCGGCGCCGTCGATTTCGATGCCGGGTTCGTCGTCTTCGTCGTGGCATCCCTCGCCACCGGGGCCGTCCTCTGCAGGCGGCGCGCCACCGGCGCCGAGCAGCCGCTTGCCATCTCCACCGTCGTCGGCACGAAAAGGCGGGCCGACGTCTTCTTCATCTTCGTCGTCTTCTTCGTCGATGCGACCTTCGCGCGATGGCAGGCGCGGCGACCGAGACCGGGACCGAGGCCGAGGCCGAGGCCGGGACGCGCACCAGCGCCGGCCGTCGCCCCCTTCGATGCCCTCGTCAGCCCAGGAGAGGGAGGAGGGCGACGTGAACATGGAGATCGAATCAGACGAGGACGAGAGCATCAACTTGCTCAAGCGGCACAAGAACGCGCCCACGTCTTCCACCTCCTCGTCCTCCTCCACCGCACATTCCCTCGCGGGCGGACCGCCCCCCGTCTGGCGCGGACCTTCGATCCCGCCGCCTTATCACGGCATGCCGCCGGGCGCCCCTCCAGTCATGGTGCCGCCGGGCCCCCCGCCCTTCGGCGCCGCTCCGCCCCCGCCGCCGATGCCGCGCCCTCCGGGACAGGACGAGCCGCCGCCGGCGTTCGTGCCGCCGCCCTACTGTCCGTATCCCATCGTGATCGGCACCAAGGAGGACGAGCCGCACATCATCGCCCGCCTCACGCCCTCCGCGGGCCAGCCGTCCGTAGGCCCCCCGGGTCTGGCCGTGCCGCTGCCGGCAGGCCTGCCCCCGGGCACTGCGCCTCCCCCGATGCCGCCGCACCCGATGGGCCACGCTGCGCCTCCTCACGCCTTCCCTGTGCCGCCTCCCCCGCCCGGCCCCAACGGCACGCCGACCAAGCAGGGCGGCGCGGGCAGGGGGCCCACCCCCACCAGCAGCCCCTATGCCGACCGCAAGCGGGAGGTACGTCGTCCTTGCGCCCCCCCCCCGCCTTAGGCGAACGGCTTCATCCTAATTCCCTCCCGTCCGTGCAGGGTGGCAAAGAGATACCGACGTTGCAGGTCTCGCAGCTTCCGGCCAAGGATCACCTGCAGAAGGACCTGTTCGGACACTTTCAACACTTCCAGCCATCCAAGGTGATCCACCCTCTCTTTCTCAACCCACCGACGTGCATGTCATGGCTGATGTCTCTGATGCTCTGACTCCCATCCAGGTGTGGCACAACGGCGCCGTGTGGTTTATTGAGTTCAAGGACGGCGCTGGGCGGGACAGGGCCATGCGCGTGTTGAACTCGTCGCCGTTCCAGGGAAGGAAGCTGCACTTGTCGGTCTGCCACACGAACTACGAAGACACCCGACCAGTATCCGGGTACTCGACCCTTGCCCTCTTTCCAAACGGAGCGTTCCATTGTAACGCATGCGACTGTTATTGCAAACAGTGCGGAGCAATTCCGTAAGAAGGCGTGGGACATGGTGTCGGAGGAGATCATCAAGGCCGCTATGAAGGACGCGCTGCAGTCGATCGTCCGCAAGACGGTGGCCGAGTGCATCGAGCGGCTCGAGGAGAAGCAGAAGGAGCGACACGAGGAGGAGAAGGCGGTGGCTGATGACCATCACCAGCATCGGCACCGCGAGTCCCTTAAGGAGATGCAACTGCAGCAGCAGCAGCAGCACGAGGAGAGGGATGAGCAGAGGGAAAAGGAGAAGGAAAAGGAGAGCACACGTGGGAGGGTCACGCTAGACTCGCTGCCCTCGTTCCGCTCGCGTCGCGAACGAACGAAGAAGCGGGAGCGCTCGCGCGACGAAGAACTACGACAGCGCGAGCGCAGCCGAAGGAGGCGGGAGCGAGAGCGGGACAGGCGCGAAAGGGAGGAGGACGAGGAGCGGGAGGAGCGAAGGCGAGAGCTCGAGGCGAGGGAGGCCGTGGCCGCTGTGGCGGGAGACGAGCTGGACGACCTGCTGTCCGACGACGACCTGGCCGTGGCCGTGGCCGTTGCTCACCCGCGCAGGGCGCGCGGCGGGGCGGACGACGACGACGAGGAGGAGGAGGGGGTGGTGGTGGACCGTCGAATGGCGAGGGGCAGACCGCGGCACAGAGAACACGAGCGCTTCGAAGAGCGGGTGGAGCGATGGAGCGCAGAGGAAGAGGAGGAGGAGGAGGAGCAAGAAGAAGCGGGGCGCCTGCGTCATGTCGATGAGGCCGACGAGGAGTACACGGAGGAAAGAGCGCACAGGGAGCGCAAGCGGAAGCATGCGGCAACGGAAGATCACGCGAACGAATGGGAGCAAAAGCGAAAACGACGGAAAGAGATGCACCCGAAGGAGCGACGAAAGGAGGCCATCAAGCGCGCCGAGGAGGAATTGCAACGGGAAGCGGCAGCCGCCGCCGCCGCCGCCGCAGCAGCGAAGATGGAGGAGGTCGAGCATGCGGCCGAGGAGGACCGGATGGAGGAGGTGGAGGAGGACAGGCTCGTGGACGAGTACGGCTACGGGGACGGGGCGCAGTTCAATTTTGGCGAGGACGAAGAGGAGGACGAGGAGCACCTCTACGAAGACGACGGGAGCGACTACGAGGAAAACCACCGCGCGGTGGACCGGGCCAAGCGCAAGCTCGAGAAGCGGAAGAAACGGAAGGAGAAGGTCAAGATGCTCGAGGACGAGCTGCTGGGCGAGCTCGAGTTCGCGGACGAGGACGCGGAATTCCAGCTGGAGGAGGAGGAGGAGGACGGCGAGTTCTTCTTCGGGGACCGGACCGACCCGAGCTTCCCTTCGCTCGCCGCCGCCGCCGGGCGGCACAAGAAGGCCTCGCCCAAGAAGCGCCAGACCCAGCCGAAGCGCCGCGGACGCCAGCGGCGGCGCCGCGCCGCGTCCGTGTCGGGCGACGAGGACTGGCCGCAGGAGTTGGCCGACGAGGAGGCGGTCTACATAGGGGCGGACCATCTGCGGCAGCTGGAGCGCGAGGGGAAGGTGTCGGAGCTGGTGGCGGGCGTCGAGAGGCAGCAGCAACAGCTCCGAGAGCAGAGGAGGGCGGAGGCCGCGATCGCTGTTCAGCAGGAGGAGGAGAGGCAGCGCCAACTGCAGCTGCAGCAGCAGAAGCGGGCCGCGGAGGCCCAGGCCAGGGCCCAGCGGCGCAGAGCACCGCCCCCGCCGCGCACGAGGCGACGCAAGCGCGACCGCGACGGCGGCTGGGGTGAGGACGACGACGATGAGGAAGAGGAGGAAGAGGAAGAGGAGGAGGAAGAGGAGGAGGACTTCTTCGACCCGGACTCAGAAGAGGAGTACGCCCTGCGCGCAGCAGAAGCGGCTGCGGCCAAGGCTAAGGCCGCGGCGGGCAAGCGCCGCGGACGCCCGCGCTCGGGCGAAGGCGAACAGGGGATGGTGGGCGACGAGGACGCCTACTTCCTCCAGCTGGCGATGGCCAAGGAGCGCGAGGGCACGGGCCGCTCCCGCGGCGGCCGCGGCAAGGAGAAGAACCCGTTCCCGCTCTCCCCGTCGACCGCGCTCGCCTCCACGGGTCGCTTCGGCGACGAGCAGCCCTACGAGGGCGGCCTCGGGGGCGAGGCGGCTGTGCCGGGCGCGGAGGGGGCGGCCGTGGCGGAGGAGCCCTTCAAGCTCCGGGAGAACCCGTCGGGCTGCGCGCGCACGGAGCCCTACGCGCCGATCGACCCCGCGGAGAAGGCCAAGTACCTCAACTCCGGCAAGGACGAGTCGCGCGGGATGCACCTGGCGCTCACGCGCAGGAGCATGGGCCTCCCGCCATCGGTCCAGCCCAGCACCAAGTCCTCGGCTCGCATGAACCGGTTCGCACCTTTGCTTTTGCTTTTTCTCTTTTGCTTTTTCCTAAGTGGACACTGACTGGGCTGTTTGGCTTTTGGTGCATGCACGCATCAGGTTGGCGAATCGTTTGCAGCACCGAAATATCTCCGCGGCTGTGGACACGACACAGAGCGAGATTCTGCAGTTCAATCAGCTCCAATCGCGCAAGAAGCGGCTCAAGTTCGAGAAGTCGACCATCCACGATTGGGGTCTCTTTGCGCTGGAGCCCATCGAGGCCAACGCGATGATCATCGAATACGTGGGCGAGGTGCGTGCCTTGTTTCGCCTCACTCGCCAACGCCCGCCTCTCGTTTCGTTGAATGTCCAGACGACTCACAACATGTGTGATGATGATCGTGACGCAGGTGATTCGCCAGAAGGTGGCTGACACGCGGGAAAAGCGATACGAGCGGATGGGGATCGGAAGCAGCTACATGTTCCGAATAGACGATGACCTCATCATCGACGCCACCAAGAAGGGCAACCTGGCCCGCTTCATCAACCATTCGTGCGAGGTTCGTGTAAACCCAACCTCGAGTGTGTGAAGGGAAAGTAACCACAATTTGCGTTTGTTTGTTTTGTTTTGTTTTGTTTGTTTGTTTTGAATCGATGCAGCCCAATTGCTATGCGCGGGTGATCACGGTGCAGAATAAGAAGAAGATCGTGATCTACTCCAAGAAGGACATCGCCGTGGGTGAGGAGATCACCTACGACTACAAGTTCCCTATTGAGCCCGACCACATGAAGATCCCGTGTGCATGTGGAGCGCCCCGATGCCGCAAGTTCCTCAACTGATGATGGGTGTGTCAAATGCTCGCCGAGTGTATAAAAAAAAAAAAAAAAAAAGCAGTTTTCTTTCACTGGAGGCCCTTTAGAGCCTCCGATGTTTTCCAGCGCCGTGTTAAATAAATACTCCTCCCATCACCATCAGGTGTTGCTCTTGGGTGCATCAGCACCGAACCGCTTCTCGAACTCCTGCTCAAAAATTGTCACCTGCACATTTACAAAGGTGAGCGAACGCGACACCGGTGCGGAAGAGAGAGTGGCTTGCGTGTGTACAGTTTCCATATCCCAGTTGGTGAAGCGAATCTGTCGCAGGTGCGAGCTGGGGTGGTTTCGGCAGAAGGCCAGCGCAGTGCTGAACATCACCTCTGCGCACCGTTTCTTCGGGTATCCGAATATGCCGCTCGATATGGCTGGGAAGAGACGCCACTCAGACGCCGCAAAGTCAACTAAGATGCAGGGATGCGATCGAGAGATACCAGGAAGCGAGACGGAGCGCAGTTCGAGCTCGTCGGCCTTGAGGAGAGAATTATGTACAGCGGATGCGAGCTCCTTGTCCTTCTCGGCCATGTTCTCCCGCCCGAAGCAAATCGGGCCCACGGCGTGTATGATGTACTCGCACTCCATGCGGCCGGGGCCGGTCACGGCCACCCCTCCGGTGGGCACCTCGCCGTGCTGCCGCACCCAGCGATCGCTCTCGACCTGCACTTCCCTTCCGCCGGCTCGCATGATCGCTCCCGCGACCCCGCCTGTATCGTGACAGCAATAATCACTTAATACCAGGTTGAACGAACGAACGAACGAACGAACGACTCGATTAGGTATTCTTACCTCCGTGAGCGAGATGACTGTTGGCCGCATTAACTACGGCGCCGACCACCTCGGCGGTGATGTCGCCGTGTCGCACCTGTATCGTGTGGCCCTGTGGCGTTCGTGCTTCCTTGCGAAGCCGCGTACGCGATCTGTCCACCACGGTCTCCTCTTGCTCTTTCTTCTCCACCTCCCTACTCACCCAATCAGCAACTCTTTCATAAATAAATAAATAAATAAATAAATAATGCCACTACAAAAATTATACTTGCGAGCCTGATCGGGACTTCGTAGCAGCGTGCCGAGCTTATTCGAGGAAGGGCTTCTTCGCTTGAGCTCACCCAGGTTTGAAACCGTGTTGGCGTGAACGAGGCGCCTTCTGTTAGGAGGAGACACCACGGGCTTATCCTCTTCTGTCGACTTGTCCTTCTCCTTGCGGTGTGTGGATACGCGTTTCATTACTTCGTATTCTTGCTTGATGTCTTCGTCTTCTTCCGTTTCCGAACCGCTGTGGGTTTCTTCTTCTTCGTCCTCGTTCTCCACCCTACGCCGTTTGGTTTCTTCGTGCACTCCCCCTATGTCGTATGCTGATTTCTCATCAGTCACAACTTCAAGGATGGATTCCTCTGTTGTCTCTTCCGCCTTTCTCTTCTTTGATTCTGAGATGACATTTCTGGTGGATAATGATTTTTGCTGCGAAAACTCGAGCTTGCGTTGGAAGAAGCTAGAAATCTTTGTTTGTGCAACAGGTTCAACCTTGCCCTTGGCTGCTTTCTTTCGAGGGGGGCTGACTTTTCTCATCGATGCAAGGACGGGATTTTGCTCTGTCGTTTCCCGCCATTTCTTTACCGGTTCAGACACAAAAAAGAAAGAAAAAATGAGACGCGCGTTGGGTGTAAGCACCACGAAGGCTGGGATTTCCTTTGCATCGTGCTCTGCCAGGGCATTGTACTCTACCAGTGGTATTTACTTAACTGGCTGGCATGTCCTAGTACAGTGCTGATATTGGTCTACAGAAACTGCCGCCCCCTCCGTAGACAAGATTCACGCGGTGTTTTACACCTATGTTGAAGGGATGCTGACTAAGCGAACTCCCTACAGAGCCGCCCACTTGGCCTATGCACAGAAGTTCGTTGATAATGGTAGTCTCGTTGCTGGTGGCGCTTGGGAGGACGCCAGTGGGGGCATGATACTCCTTCGTGCCACCGCAGATGAAGCTCACCACTTTGCGCGTGAGGATCCCTACGTCATTGCTGGGCTTGTCACCCGTCACGAAGTGCGTCCCTGGCTTGTGGTAGTCGGCACCGCCAAGAAGTAATTAATTGTACGAGAAATGGAGCTAGAAAAACAAGCAAAATATATATTGCGCATGGATTTTGAGTCGGCTCAAGATGTCGTAAACTATTGCTACAAGACTTTGCGGCAAGGTGTGACCGTTTCTCTCTGCTCTCATGTTGCTGCACTTAATGCCTTTCCTTGTTAGTTTCCCAGCTCGCGCAGAGGATTATGGAAGAGGTACGCTCACCACTAGCGCCCTTGGTCTATTCTTTAACTCTGGTAATTTGTTAAGCAACCCACACTGGCTGGGCAACTTATGCCGCGCTTTGAGGAGGTGCAAAACTCGTTGATCAAGCTGTCTCGCTTCCTCCTGTCCAACCTGTTAAGCGTCCCTCCTATGTCCGCTCATCCTCTGCTTCTCATCTAGTGATTGCATCATAGGGCGTTGACCACTACTGCGGCCACAGCCTCTACAAAACCCGAAGCTATCGACCCAGCCATGCTTCTTGATAGGCCATCGTACGACTGTGACGCGAGCATTCACCCTTGTCGTGCCCACCCTACTTAGGCTCCCACTGCGCATACACCCACCAGGCCCGAGTGGTTCCTCTCGCAGGCATTGATGCGAATGATCAATCTCGGCTGGGCCAGTGTGACTGCCTCATACAAGTGCCTGGAGACCCTGTCCGCAATCACCCTCACCACTCGACAGAACTGGTTCACGTAAGCCACCTCTCTTCATATTCCCATTGGGAAGTAGCTGCGTCCTTATCTAATCATGCAATACGATCAGAAACATATCCGGCACTTCAGTAACGGTAGAACCTCTTCGGTAGTTGGCTGCACTCTTTACATAAGTACATACTTTGGCCTATAGAGAGACTCACCTCCACTGTTGGGCAGACTGTGCTATGACGGGTACGAAATGATGTGCCGGCTGAGCGAGGACATCATGGGACGTATCACCGGCTCTCTGAAGAAGGCGGACAAGAAGTCCCCGGGTAAAGTGACTCCTGTGCCCTCAACAGGGCTCCGTCTGGTAGTGTGCTGATGTTTTTACCCCTGTCTTCGCAGTGCACAAGGCGCTAAAGCAAGCCTACCGCACAAAAATCCTCCACCTCGACGCAGCTATCACTGACCTCCGAGTACGCCCCTGATGGCTTTTACTATGTATGCTGCTCGGAAGAAATCTCATCAGATTGACGAGCATGATGTTGGCCCCGTTTGCAGAAGGAAGATGAATTCGCTCGCCCACCAACGAGTGCAACAACGGCAGTAGCGGCCAACATCATGCGAGGAGTTGGTGTGGCTTCGGACACAACGAAAAAAGAGCTCAAGTTTTAAGGCGCGCTTTTTCTCATGAGGAAGGTGAAAACCCACGGACCTCACCTGGGTTCCTGCGGCTTGTCAAAACAAAACCAGAACAATTGAAGGTACAGGTTCCCGTCCGATCAGCGAAGTTATACTGCTCCTGGGACCCACCCGGAATCCACCCCCATGGCAACTCTCTTCTTCTCTCCAGTGAGTTCCAACGCCTGTATTAATCGGTCAGTCAGATTGGGTCCTGGCGTCAGTATACGTTTCGTGGCTCGAAAAAATGGGAATCACCCAGAACAGGGAACAGGGTTGGGGGTGCCATGAAGTTCATTTCATGAGCATTAAAGTCCAACGCCTGTAGCACCTTTTTCAGGCAAGTATGGAGCGAAACCAGTAGCTTATCCCGTAGTAAGGTGTGCACAGTTCGTCCAGAAGATAACTATAGTCATGAAGCAACCTCTCAACTGAGGCCAACAGGGGCAGTACAATTAATAGGCTTCCGCCAAAGATGGTTCTTTCTGTCCGTTTTCAGTTGAACTATCGTCTCTTTGCACCAATCAGGCAGACGCCCCAATACTCGCGTTAAAAAGACGAAAATAATAATGAAAAAAGGGACAGTGCGCTAATTGATTGCAACGTGCAAGATGACCACACTGCCTGAGTCTTTACGTCCTGTTGACTTCGACCAGTGGCTTGAAAACTCCAAGGCCTCGTTGCTTCCCCCAGTGTGCAACAAACTTCTCTTCGGCGGGTATGCTCGCACTCTTCGCCACAAGTGCTCTGCTGACGCAGAACCTCTCTAGGCAGCTCAAGGTAATGGCAGTTGGCGGCCCCAATGTCAGATCTGATTATCACTTGGAAGCGGGCGAGGTGCTTGACCTTGTCTTCGGATCTTTCCTATAACTGGGCTGCAGGGTCTGACTCTCCTCTTCAGGAACTGTTCTACCAACTCAAGGGCGACATGGTACTCAAGGTGGTAGAGCACGGCCAGCACAAGGACATCCGCATCCGTGAGGGCGAACTCTTCTTGCTCCCTCCACGAATCCCTCACTCCCCGCAGGTGAGCACTTAGCTGGCTTACATAGAAGGCGAGAACAAGGGCGCAGAATAATGCTTATTATTATTTTAACTGTGTTTCGTCCCCGGCCAGCGTTTCGAGAACACCATTGGGCTCGTTGTGGAGAGAGAACGCATCCCAGACAGCGAAATGGACGGCATGCGGTGGTACTACACCTTCTCCCTCTCCCCCCCCCCAACAGAGACCCTGGTTGGTTCTGAGAAGGCCACCATGATGAAGGTACGTGCCCGGGTCGACAGATACACTCTATGAGGAGTACTTTTATTGCCACGACCTGGGCGTGCAGCTTGCCCCCGTAATCGACCGCTTCCGCAACTCGGAAATGGCCAAGACCGGTAAGGGGGGGGGGCTTAAACACGGTTCATAGAGCGATGTTGATGCGTGTTGCCCAACGCTATCTCAACAGGGCGACCCTCACCGACCGGAGAGGGAATTGTGAAGGACCCGCCCCTGCATGAGGATACCTCGATCACTACCGAACCTCCCAAGCCTCTCGCCCAATGGCTGGCCGACAACGATGCCAAGCTTCACGTGTGCAATCCCGCAGCACTCGGTTCCATTGTTGGCAATGTGGTTAATCATGCGACCCCTTTCATCACAAATCTAGGAGGGATTCCATCCCATGTGGTATGGCCCCGACTTCGAGGTTAGCTTTGCGGCTTCTGGCGCTACGATGGAACAAACCACCTATGATAAAGAGGTAACGTCTTCGTTCGCTTGTCCTCCTTTGTTGACTGATAATCATTATTGGTTCGGCGACTATTAGGCTCTTTATTTCCAGATAAAGGGCGCCTCTGCTCTCACGACGCCTGACGGGAAGGTGGCCCTTCCCCCACGTTCGATGATTCTCGTTCCGCCACACACAGCCCACTCTTTCCAAGTGCGGCCCTGCCAGCCCTCTTTTCATTTTCTATTCATGTTAATCAGCACTGATTCTCCCTCATTACGCACAGCAAACCGAGGCGGAAAGCGTGTGTATGAAGCTGACTTGGCAGACTCAGTCGGCCTGAGCTGAGGGAGGAGCGCCGGCTATCTTGGCTCCCAAAGCAACCAGATAAATAAACAAACATAAAAATTGTTAAACGAAAAGGATTGACTTTTACTACGTGGCATGTACACTGATTACAAGTTCATCCCATACTGGGCGAACGTATAAGAGGATATGTCATGAAGAGAATGACTGGGTGGCGGCAAACGGGTTGATATTAGAAAAGACAGGAGGAGACGAGAGGAATGAAGAGGTCATGGAAGGAGATGTGTATGGAGTCAAGGAGGCAGCCGAGAAACCAGCAAGGGTTTGAGGCGCGGGCGAGAAAAGTGAAGAGAGGGAGGAAGGAGCTGAGCATGAGAAGGAGAAAGGGGGTGAAAGATTAGCAGAGGAAGACGTGGTGGTCGTGGGCAGCACAAAGGAGTCCTCATTGATCACTTCCTCGATCCGAGTGTTCGACTGGAAGGGGTGATAGGAGGCCACGTCTATCGCTTCCACCACTTCGTCGATCCTGTGA
Source organism: Acanthamoeba culbertsoni (assembly GCA_000826265.1). Taxonomy (NCBI): domain Eukaryota; phylum Discosea; order Longamoebia; family Acanthamoebidae; genus Acanthamoeba; species Acanthamoeba culbertsoni. Next base: position 38,846 of record CDFF01071793.1, read on the forward strand.
CCCTCCATGGCGTCCTTGTGCTCTTCATCCACAAAATAACGGACGCCTTCGGCTAGGCCGTCGTCATTTTCGTTTTCTTCGACCATGTGGAGAGAGTGATCGTCCTCGTCATCATCGATGTCGTCACCGGTAATCTCGCGTATCTGCACATGGCTTCGTCCCGTTCGTTGTTCGTAAGCCCGTATCTTGTCTATTATTGGCTGTAGCGGATGCTCTTCCGGATAGATTATCAGAGCCTTTGACAGACTAAAACACTCAAAGCATTGTATGAGATTGTCTGCTCTCTCTCT
>CDFF01071794.1:3684-14325 GCA_000826265.1 Acanthamoeba culbertsoni
GCAGGCGTCGGCGCTTGCCGACCAGCGGCTGCCATCGATTGCGGACGCCACCGGCCCGCCGGTCCCGAGCGCAGACTCGAGCGCCGAGTCCTGCGTCCTGGTGCACCCCGGAGGGTCTCTCTCCATCAACGCCGCCGCCGTCGCCGCCGACGACGGCGACCACGACAACGACACCGCCGCCCTGCTGCTGTCCCCCACCGCGAGCGTCGGCGAGTTCGACGACGCTCTGCCGCGGCTGCCTCTGCCGCCCTACCGCGGGCTGCGGCGAGCGGGCGGCATCTCGTTCGCCACTCTGATCGCGCTGAAGGAGAACCACTGGGCCAACTTCTTTGGCGGCTTGGTGACCACCATCCTGCCCGTCGTCATCCTGCCCAGCCTGGGCCGACGCTACCCCGGCATGAAGGAGGGTGCGCCAAAGTTCCCCATCTGTGTTTTCCTATTGGTTTACCAGTTTTCGTGAAATTTCGATGTCGTGTCGCTAAAATATTTCTTGTCGACAGGTGGTTACGTGGGGCTGTGTCTGTTGGTTCTGGGCACGGCGTGGGCCGTCTTGTCGGGCCTCGACATGTGGGAGTCGCAGCTGTCCCTCAACTTTCCCCTCAACATTGACGACGCCCTGTCCAACTCGCAGCTCGTCACCGCCCTCAAAGGTGAGAGGGGGTTTCCCTGCCTTTTCTTTTTCTTTCTTCTCCAAGTTCTCGTCTCTGTTTTGACTGGTGGGGGGTGTAGAGTCGGTGTATGTGATGTTCACGAACGTGGTAATGCTTCTACTGCTGTACAAGTTCACGTACTTTCTGCAGTTCCGTCCCGTCACCCGCTTCTTCTCCAAGACCCAATTCGGCACCAAGTTTCACTACCGGTACCTGACCCCTCCCCCCCGGTTCTCCTCTCCCTCTCCATCGTCGGTGTTTTTTTGGCCTTACACACAGCGTCTTGGGGAGCAGATTCGGCCTCATATTGTCGCTTCTTCCCACGCTTGTTGTGGGCATCGGAGTGTTCGTGTTCCTCTACTCGCTGGCCTACTCGGACATCCCCAAGGACACCTCCTCCTGCGAGGTTCGCTTCAGAGCCCCTCCTCTCCCCTCTCCAACAAACGAATAAACGAAAGCTTCGAAGTAAGGCCTAACCTTTCTCGTGCTCGATATGTTCACGTGACTCAGGTGTCGAGGTGGGTGCTGGTGGCCCCGACCGTGTGCCTCGTGCCGGGAGTGCTGCTCTTCTTCGCCGCCCACTACGAGCGCATGCGATGGGGCGCCATGACCGCCGTGGGTCTTCAGTTTCTGCTCACAGGGTGCGTGACGTGAGCTGCCGTCTTTGTCTTCTTCATATGCGTGGGATTAATTGATATATATACTCTCTAAAGGCTGCTACTTTGGGTGCTGTCCTTCTTCTACTGCTATTCCAACGTCTACTCGCACATGCTGGCCTGGGGGCTCGAGTGCATGGGCATGGCCGGCATCCTCTACAGTGCCCTCCGACCAAACGCGCTCGCCGACTACGTGCTGATCGACCCGGACGAGGAGGGAAACGACCCCAACGGCCACAACTTCGATTCGCTCCATTCCTTCCTCAGGCCGACGCCCGTTTCCGTAAATGGGTTCGAACCCTCGGCGGAGGAGAGCGCGGGCAAGGACTGCAGCAATCACTCCCGAGATCCGCACCACGTCGAGGCCGCTAGCGGCGCGCCTGCCGCTTCCTCGCACCTGGTGCACACCCATGATGCAGCGGGCCGCCGCCCTGGGTTTGATGAAGCGGAAGAAGAAGAAGAAGGCCTGGCACCGCAACATGTTCTGGCGCAAGAAGGCAACCAAGCAAAGCGCCGCACACGACAGACGTTCAACTGACCGAGTTGGTCCGCTGCACTTCGGCAAGGATAAGCATCCTAGAAGTAGTGAGGATTCCACAGATAAACCAACCTGGTCCTGACACCCAACCAGCCACTCAACGGGGAGGGAAGGTTACTGTTGGTGGAACTGCTCTATGAGGATGATGGAGGTGGTCAGCTGAAAACTCTCTCCCAGGCGGTCCGATGCCATGTTGTGGCCTTTCTGAGTACCGAACACAAGGATTGGGGGTTTCAGGTTACATTTGTTTTTTATTTTATTTTTAATCGAGTTTTGAATACATCGGGTGTGGTGAAAGCTTTCATTGGGGAGGAGCAGAGCCTCCATCGGCACCAGCGTTGCCTCGCCTGCGCCGGTTCTCTCGCTCCTGCCTGGCTCGCTCTTCGGCCTCATTCATTCGGTATGCTTCGATGTGTTGTTGACCTAACCAACCACTCTTAAGAGACCAATGGAAGTACGTTGCCAAGGTACACGTCACGCACCTCGCTCGATGATTTTCCACAGAGCGTGGAGCAGAATGATGTCCATGCTGATGTCATTTGACACATCGCCCATCTGGTTCACATAATTCTAGAGCCGTTTTTCAGAGAAAGTGAGTAGCCAGCGACACTCAGCGACGGGGAGATGAGGATCACCTTCACTGGGTAGATATCGGAAGGGTTGATTCCAGTCAATTGAGCCAACCTTTCTACCTTATTGCGAATAGGAACGGAGACCGACAGCAGGCTCGCATCTTCTCGCAGGGCTAGGTCCTCTTCGTCGATGAAGGTCATGATCACCACCAGCTGATGACCAGCTATATGATACATAGGGATAAGACAGAGGACCCAATAGTTTCAAGCAAATGGCCAACCAATGTAAACGTACTCGCAATGGTAGCTTCGATCAAGCTTCCCAGTTTGGCCATGTCGGCCTGGTCCCCAACCTGATGAGCGGAGATACACGCCACAACCACATGAGCTCTCTCCGAATATTCGGGTGCCGCTCTGGTACGAGAGAAGAGCCAATCAGCGGTTTCACGTCAACAAAAGAAGAACGCAGGGGGGAAAAAAAGCAGAAAAAATGAATCCGATACATGAATCCGGGGGTCGTGGTGGTGAATCGGCGGTTGAGAGCGAAGCCGTGCGGAATGTGACCACCGATGAGGTATTCGAATTCGCTCCTGTTGTAGTCCGACGCAGTCCAGCCCATCGTGTCCCAGAACTTGACCGCTGCGTTGATATGCAGATAGAACCGGTGCAGGTTGCTCGTTATGGAACGCGTTCCACGGCCTGGTATTCAACACTTGAAGGTTCAGCCCAAATTGCAGGAAAATTCCACGAAGCACAGACAGAGGGAAGGGCAGATGGGCCTCCTCAAGGAAGAACAACAACTAGCCTACCGGAAAGGGCATAGTGCCGCCTTGAACCGGTGGTGGCCGTGCTCCAGGAGTTGAACAATGTTGACTTGCCTGCCCCAACGTGGCCAACCACCACTATATTCAGGGTGTCCACACTCCAGGGAGCATGAGAAGGATTGAAGTTGCGGATGGCTTCAATCAGAGAGTTTCTCCTCCTGTAGATAAAATATAAATATAAATATAAATATAAATATAAAAAATATAATTCAGCTACATGCACAGTGACTTACGCTTGGTCATAGGTCATGGGATACCAAACTGGGCCTGTGCGTGGTTCTGAGGTGCGAAGATAAGTGAATTTATGGGCAAGAGCCTGGGAATAGTTTGGGGGCGCGATACCCGTAACGTGAAGGACTTCGAGTGCGACCACAACCGGGGCCGCACCACCCACGAGTGCATTCCCCGCACCACAACTATCTTGCGGTAACGTATACCCGCCATTGCCGGTGATATTGCAGCCTGCACTTGCTCCGGAATCGTTGAAGAAGAAGAGGTCATGCTGTGGTCCAAACGTTGGTCCGTAGGCGGAGTGGTCTATCAAAAAAAATAAATAAATAAATAAAAAATCGATAAGTTAAACAACAAACAAAAAAAAAAAATCTATAGGAATAGAGCATGAGAACCATAAATCTGTTGGGCGCTCTGGTTTCGGGCCACGCATTTGGTGGGTGGGCGGCCCGCTTGATCAGCGAGGCGAAATATGAACGCTTTCTGGTCGACCTTGTATGCCTGAGCGTTGGTTAAAGGTACTGTCCAATAGCCTCCCACTATGTGGCCATTGGCAAGTCTGGCCACGGCCACGAGAGGAGCAATATTGTTGCACGCGTGGTGGAAGACAGAGCCCTGATTCGGAAGTGAGTTCTTGGTGTAGAGCAGGTTGAACTCCGCATGGGGCTTGTCTAGTAGGTCTCGCAGGAGGTCCAGTTGCTGTGGGTTCAAGATTGTCTGTTGTGGTCGCTGCATGAGTAAGGCTGTGTGAAGTGTGATGCCACTGACGGGGGCATTTATTGTCTTCATTTTCCACGGAAGCTGGAGACTTGACTGGTAATTGGCCGCCCAAATGGCAGGCCACATACGCGGTGATAATGGTACAGAAAAGTTATGCAAGAGACAGGACATACAACCAAGGTGAGTGCATGCAATGCTATACAGAAAAGTGTCCTTACCTTTGTTATCTGCAGCCAAACCATATTCTCAGTGGTCAGCTATCGGTGTCCCAACTCGACAGCTGCGACGTACAGCTTTCACTCAACGTTAACAGAAACCAATTGTTGCAGCTGCTCACTACAGCAACGCCAACGGCGGACAACCCGCAAGCCGTAAGGGCCAGCATTGAACAAAACGAAAGGTGAGCCAGCAATTTTCTTTTGCTTTCCCTCATTTCTCTTATTGTTCTCTTTGTCGGCCAGAGTAATCGAAGCCTTGCAGAGGCAGAACGATGCGCTTCGTTCCCTTCTACAGCGCCTTAGCAACTCCTCTCTACCCTCCTATACGGAGATCTCACGGCCTGGGCATGCAAGCCACGCAGCATCCAAGTCTACGTTCTTAGGCACCACCTTCCCTTGGTTCACAAAATCGAACTGGCCAGTTTCCCCAAAGCCAAAGCCTCTCCCTCCCACACTAGCCCCAGTGACCATCATTGCCAGTAGCAACCTTGCAGGTAAGGGCGACGCTCAGACCTAATACATAATTTGTTAAATCCTGGATTCTCACAATGAAGACCTGGTTCTGCAGAAACCAAAGCCAACGAGCTCAAGTCTCAATTACATAGCAAGCTCCTTGCTAAAGGCTACGAGCTTCAAGCATCCCTGCTCACGTGGAACTCTGCTGCCCCTGACACTCTGAACAGTCAACTCCAAGAGAACAGCAACATGAAACTGCTCTGCTGGCGCATTACTGTGCGTTTTGACTTCATGGAAGTGATTGAGGTCGCCCGAAAGTGTTGTGGTATGACACAATGTGCTCAACTAATGGATGGGTTACAGGTGTACGGAAACTGATCACTTGTATTGATTTCTCCATTTCCACAGGTCCCGTGGTCTTGATCTTGTGCCCCACGCCGGGTTCATCAGTGAGCAGCCTGGACAAGGGACAGGCACAGAAGCTGGTGGACGACCAATCTGTTGTGGCATATTTTGATGCTAGCTACGGAGTTGAAGAGTTGACTTTCTGGTTATGCAATAATTTGGCGCAACATAGAACTTGAATAAAGAATGGTGTTGACAAAGGAAATGGTGATGCGGAGGATGGTGAAGATCTTGCTTGGACCTTGATGGACTGTTACATAATGGGGTATCATATTGGAGCAAAACTTGTGTTGGGATTTGCTCTGCAATCAGCCTCATCAAGTCTTCCAGCCACTCACCATCACCTTCAATCACTTTATCAGCCTCAGACTCTGCAAGTACGTCTTTGTCGCAACCATCTTCACCTTCCCCAGTGTCTCTCCTTCGCCTTCCTTGGCAAAATCACTATATCAGAATTTCTGGATCTGGTTTTAGGAAGACCGCTTATACCTTTTTTAGCCAAACCAGAAACAAAAACGGTCATTTCAATCCTTAACTCCTTTCAAACGTTCATGGAAGTGGGGTAGGGGATGAATCGGGTTTGTGAATCGTCAAGAGGAATAACGAAGGAAGACCCTGTCGAGGCAGGGGTCATAGAATCTATTCACCTTGCCGCTCTTGAAGAAGCTTCGGCTTCAGGGGGCGAGCTTCCCTTGGTAGCGCCATTCACACCACGGCCTGGAAGATCACCAAACAGGACACAGCGCCAATTATTGGAAGAGTTAGAGACAAAAAGCGAGCAGGCCACAATCAGAAACTCGGTTGTAAACCCCTTTCTCGAGGGAGTATCCCAGCGTACGTTGCACCATCTTGATATATCAAGATCAGTAAACAAAGAATGAACATTTACTCCTTCCACCCAGCCAGGTTATATCGATCACCAACAGCAGGTGACTTGCCTACTTGGCGACAACAACCTTGAGGAGGACTAAATTTCTCTTCAGATCCCAGTAACGAAACCCATCGCGACGGCCTGTTCAAGTCTTCTTTCTCTGGACCTGTAAATACGCGGTATCAGTTCCCGGTTGGGCCCAGAACTGACTGGATACTGGATTCTCATCACTATTACAGACAAAAGTCGAAGCCTTCCTTCTACAAAGAAAGAGCAGAGGCTAAGCTGAAAAAGGGAAGAACGGACGAGCTGAGGCCAAAACGCCAGCTCAGCGGGCGGTTGATCGGCGTGGCCCACTCTCTCCTGCGGCGAGAGAGCAATTCTCCCCGCGGAACAACACCCGACATGAGCCCGCCCCCTGCGCCGGCATCGGCCTTCTTACCTCCGTCATCCTCGACAAAACCGTCTGGCCTGACCACTTTATGATATAATGCAAGCACACACACACACACACATGTATGACACACGGAACCTTGGGCCGCGACGCGCTTCCATGGCGCGCCCCTGCCCGCCGGGCACAAGAAGGCTTCTCAGAAGGCCGGAGCCATCATGAGGCACAGTTCGCCATTACTCCTCTTCCCTTCCTTCCTCTTCCCTCCTCTTTTTTGCTTGTTTTCTTCCTTCGCTACGCTTCCTCGTCCTCTTTCGTTTTCGCTCTTCCCTGCGCCTCTTCTCGTTCTCCGCATGCTCGATCTCATCTTCAAGCTCGCTCTCGCTCTTAGTGACTCCGTAGTGTGCGAACAGCCAATCGCGGTACTGTTTAAGCATCTTGTCCCGCGGACGCACTTCCTGCCACTCGCCAAGGCAGAACAGACGGTACGAGTCGTCGGCGTACTTTCCAAAGTACTTGAGCTCGGCGGGCGTCCGCCAGGGCTTCCCCTCGAGATACGTCCGGGAGAACTCGACCAGCGCCTTTGCCCGCTTGCGGTAGAGGCCCAGGCCTCGAATCATGTCCGCCAGCTCATCTTCGTTGGCTAGTGGGAGGCAGAGGAGAGAGAGAGAGAGAGAGAGAGAGAGAGAGAGAGAGATCTATCGGTCCATTGAGGCAGAAAGCGAGGCTCTAACATTGCGCCGCACCTTCGGACATAGCGTGGGGAGACGGGTACTTGTCAAAGAGCGCCCCTATAACGGGACGCACTTGATGCTTGCCACTCGTGACGTTGAGCAGCTGTGTGACCAGATGAGGGACAGAAGAAGGAGGGCAAAAGGGGCAGGGATATGGTATACCATTGAGAGAACTAACAAACGCCACGGGTCGGTGTAGTAGGTCTCCTGAAGCAGACCGAAGGGGGACTTCGGAGGCACCCAGCGCACGCGAGACGCACTCGTGGTGCCATTTTCGTTGTTTGTGGACGTCTTTGTAGTTGCGGAAGACCCCTTTCGGTGGTGTGGCTGTCCGGTGGGACAATTTGTTCTTGCAGGACGCAGCCAGCAGCTGCGTAATCGGTGCATCTTATTTTTGTTTTCCTTTTCTTCTTGTAAATAAGTTTTCCTGGAGAATTATAGTTCCGCCACAATATTAATTAAACACAAGACCTGATACTCGAAGGGCAATACAATATTCAAACTAAAGAAATGGAGTCCTCTTCTGGTGCGTCGGAGATGACGGCTGGTGAGAGACGCTTCGTCGAGGCAGCTATGGAAGCGAGGGGAGATGAGTTACGGTGGGTAGGTTGGGTACTCAAACTCAAACGAGAGAAAGTGCAGGACCGCCTCTTGGTCCTCGGCCGTTATCGCCTCCTCTCCATTAAGAGGTCCAAAGTGTCGGGCAAGAAGGCCGTGCGTGTTCCTTGCTCCTCACTCGTTAACTCGTTTCGTCTAACCCACCCCCTCACCCACCAGATTCAAAGGGAGGGCCACTACTTCGACCTCGTGCGACTGCGTGTGGGCGACGTACCAGGCCTGGGTGCCACGGTATGTCTCTCGTTTATTGGGCCCTTTCTGTGCTCCTCTAGTGTTCAACACCTATGGGCCTTTTTTTCGCCGCACGTGCCGCTGGAAAGGGGCTCACGTTCGAGTTTGGCGGCAACCCGCACTTCGTAGTCGAGGTGTCCACACCACGAGTGCAAGAGATCTTGGACATCTTCCGCGAGCTGCGTCGCTCGCTGGGTAGCGGTCTCGCTCCCGACGCCCCTCGTCTTGAAGCCCCTTCGCTTTCTAGGTTTGTGCTTCTTTCGTTTTCGTTTTTCCTTTTCCTTGTGCCGTGCTTCCAGTAGGAGATTCACAAGAAGCTTTCATTGCAATGAAACAAATGAAAGCTGGGACACTCCCAACTTGGGGCCGTGCGGCGGCCTCATAGAGACGTACGAAGCTTGGTGTAATTATCACCAGCTCAAGCCCAACCACGGGCTGCTGCAGCACATAAGTACAACCCCGACTCATCCCAGCCATGAGAGATAAATACTACTGACATAAGCACATAAAATAGAGGACACGGAAACTGCGGGAAGCGACGAATTGGCGCTGTCCAATTGTCCTGGTATTGAAGTGCGAACAGACTACTCGATCAACCTGCTTCCTCTCTTTAACGCCCTCAGTACGCCACCTTTGCAACCCCTCTTGGCAGGTTCCGCCAACTTTATCTTTTCTCTTCTCTTTTCTTATTTTTTCCAATTTTTTTATCTGCTGAAGACCACAACGCCTACTTCACGGCACTATCGGTGGTGTCGGTGGCGGGCAGACGCGAGGCCGTCTCGCTTTTCGCCTCTACTCTAGAACACAATAGGCACCTCGCGCGCGTTACCCTTTCTGGTCTAGACGCCCAACCAGACTCGTACGCGTTCCTGCACCCACGAATTCGCCATGTTGTTGTTGTTGTTGTTGTTGTTGTTGTTGTTGTTGTTGTTGTTGTTATTATTATTAGTATTATCGTCATTTAATATTATTACTATTACTATAACGATAGTTAACTCATTTTTCTCATTTTTACAGTTTTGTGGCCATTGGCACAGCGCTGAAGAGGAACACAGCCAATGGCCTCCAAGAGTTGAACTTTTCGCACAACCGGATGGGCGAAAAGGGGGCCATGGGCCTCGCGCAGGGACTCATGGGCCTCCAGCGGGGGCTCGTCCTTCTCAACCTTGCCAACAACGCCATCTCGCCCCGAGGTACTCGTCGACACATATTTCCCAACCAACCCCCCCCGCCTGTTGAACCTTCCTATTGGCTGGGACTTGAATTGACATGACTTGCGTCCGGACGACCAGGAATTTCGAGCGTGATGTCGAGCCTCAGCGACAACCTAACGATCGCCTCGACGCTCACCTCGCTCGACCTTTCCGCGAACAAGATAGAAAAGTCCGGTACGTGACTGACGCAACGGCTCCACATAGTTTGTTGCAATGTAACCAGGACAAGTTGTGTCTCCACTCAAATTTCGGTCGTCGGACGACGCTCTCTCGTCCCGTGTCCCATGCAGGCTCGCAGGTCCTCAGCTACTGGGCGACGAATCTGAAGGACAAGGCCGTCCTGCGCGACCTCAACCTGGCGGACACCAATCTCGACGTGTTCAACGTCCTCAACTCGCTGCGCCTGGGCCTGAGCAGCACCCTGACCTCCCTCAACCTCGCACACAACCGGTGTGTGCTCTGCTCACGCTTATAATTAATTAATTAATTAATTAATTATATTATTTGTCGACTTGCAGACTGGAGAAGATAGGCGCGCAAGCGGTCGGTCTGCTGCTGGAGGCGTCATCGTGCCTCGCCATACTCAACCTCGCCTTCTGCCGGGCCTCCCCCGCCGACGTGGCCACTATCCTCGCCCCTCTCGCCGGTTCATCCCCCCCCTCCCTCCCTCCTCCCCCTATCACATAATCACACATATAACACACACACACATCCTTCTCCTTCTTCTGCTTGTCCGTCGTCGTCGTCGTCGTCGTCGTCATCGTCTTCCTCTTTGCTTGCCGTGGCCATGTAGCGAACGACCGGATCAGGGACCTCATACTGGACCTGAGCGGGAACGACCTGGGCGCTTCCGGCGCGCAGCAGCTGGCGCGCGGCCTGGCCAACGTGGACAACGTCCACACGCTCATCCTGCGGGAGAACCGCTTCAAGGACGAGGGCATCCGCACCGTGGTCGGCGCGCTCCTCCAGAAGCGCAACCTCAAGTGTGTCGACCTTTCTTACAACGTCACCAAGATCGGCGGATCGCACTACAAGTACGTGAGAGTGTCGGTCAACCTCCCGATTTCGCAGGCTTTTTCATTTTTGTTTCTGTTACATATATATATATATATTTAAAATTTCTTTTTTATTTTATTTTATTTTATTTTATTTTGTTCCGCACCTTTATCGCGGCCTGTAATAATAATAATAATTATAATTATTATTATTCGAACGGAATGTGTGAAGGGACTGCCTGGCGTCGATCGCTGATTGGCTGCGTAGCGGCGGCGGTTCGAACAACCTCGAAACCCTCGTCATGTGCGGAGACGGT
>CDFF01071796.1:8739-43926 GCA_000826265.1 Acanthamoeba culbertsoni
TATATATATATATATATATATATGTTCTTCCATACTGTGCCCTGTGGTTGACCCGGAGGGTGTGGGGTTTCGTGGGGCTTGTGATTGTGATTGTAATTGTGCGCGTAGATGACGGGGGGCGCTACTCCTACAAGAACCAGCCGGAGATGTGCCACTGGAACTGCAAGAAGCTGGGCGAGGCGCTGGCCTTGGCCCTTCCCCTCTCCGACTCCGAGCGGGAGCTCGAGCGTATCTACTGGCCCGAGTATCACCGCCACTACAACCTCAAGATGCGCAACAAGGTGCCTTAAGCTCGGAAACCCGCCATTGAAGGCTTTCCGTGTTCCAGCTGACATCGACGCGTCGTGCTGCTCGCTGTGTGAACAGCTGGGCCTGTTGCGCAGGCAGGCGGAGGGGCTCGACGAGCAGCTGGCGGCGTCCTTCCTCGACGCCCTGTATGAGACGGGCGCCGACTTCACGAACTCGTTCCGGTGCCTGAGCCGCGTGGCCATCCCCTCGCCCTCGGAAGCCATCGCGGAGCGGGACGAGGACGAGGACGAGGTGCTGAGCTACCTCCTGCGCCAGGGTGCGAGCAACTTCCCATACCCCCCCCCCCAATCCCAACCTCCCAACCCCCGCTTTAAATCGCCCATCTTTGGGGGGGGGGCGTGTGCGTGTGCGTATGCGTGCAGTGTGCAGCGCAGCGTACATGGCCAAGCGTGACGGGCCGACGGTGCCGATCGAGACGCTGAAGATGATGATATCGGTGGCGCAGCGGAACCCCATGATGCTGCAGATGTTCGGCATGACCCCGCAGAAGCTTATCAGCGAGATCAACAAGATCAAGAAGCGCGAAGAGCGAAAGCCGGGCGATCGGGACGCCGCCGAGGACGACCCCGAGGCCGCCAAGCGCGACAACGACAAGCGCGTGTGGCGAGCGTGGCTCAAGGCCTACCGCGAGCGACTCCAGCGCGAGGTCGACGAGGGCGCCGATGAGGAGCAACTGAAGCAAGTCAACGAGGAGCGGGTGAGGGTCATGAACAGGAACAACCCCAAGTTCATCCTTCGCAACTACATCGCCCAGCAGGCCATAGACAAAGCGGGTAACATTTCCCCCCCCCCTGTTGCCACTCGTTATTTTATTTTATTTTATTTTATTTTATTTTATATGAAGAAAGTTGTTGGGCTGACCTCGTTTATTGTTGTCAGAGAGTGGAGACTTTTCGGAGACCGACAGGCTACTGACGCGCGCCCTCTTCCATCCGTACGATGACCTCGGTGCGTCCTGCATCCACCTTCCTTTATTGTCTGTTTTGTTTTTCCGTGTATAACGAGTGTATAATCTTATAAAAACCCAGAGGACAAAGAGTTGTCCGACAAGTATGCCTATGATACGATACCTCCACAATGGGCAGCCGAGCTCTGCGTCACCTGATCCTCATAAGCACTTTCTGCTCGCTCCGTCTGCGTCGTAGCCGTCACCACACATGGGCAAGGCGCGAATGGAGGCTCTCCTCGGCAGGAAGTGCGCCGTCTCGAGACACAATACATTTCTTTTTCTTCGTTTAGGGTACGTCGTACCACGAACCGTAAGTTCCCACTCCTTTTCCTACTGACTGACTAGTCCCTGCTCAACAGAACATCTGCGGTCGAATGAAGAGTGACAGCAAAACCACGCCAGTGGCGCCGCCACTCTGACCCACCCTTTTGCAACTAGACAATAAAATTGGTTCCCTCTAACTAGAGGCCCGAAAATTAGCGACACTGGCAGGATTCGAACCTGCGCGGGGAAACCCCACCTCGTTAGCAGCGAGGCACCTTAACCACTCGGCCACAGTGTCCTACAATCGTCATGATAACAGTCACTGTACAGTCCTGCTGGTCTTTGGTTCGCGACAACCAATAAAACAAGGAACCATGTAGGTGAGTTGGGTGGGTGAAAAAAAAGTGGGTTATCTTCTCGATTTGGCGTATCATCCTTGCGCAGGGGCCACGTTCCAATTTTCACAGATGGAGCCTCCCTTTCTGGAAGCAGTTAATGTGCTCTTTTCGTTTTTTATAAGCCGCCCTGCCCCAACCACCATTATGGGACCGAATGACTTTTGCCTGTCGACATATGCTCCACGTGCCTTGTCGCAAAAAGGTCTTGAACACCTGGCATGCTGATGTACAGTGTCCTCCTTGCTGAAGCATGCCATTAAGAATGTGTCACGAAACTCTGTAATATGTATATAAGTGGGGTTACCTTTCCCAATTCCCTGGGTAACTAGGTAATTAAGTAATGAAGTACAATTCTGATACTATGGCGAAAAAAGTTTACCTTTTCAAACAAAAAGTTTACATGGCTAAATTATTGGACACATGCATGCGTGACTATGGTATACAGTGCCTACGTGAGACAAGTTGCATGGTGCACATTATTATGCACCCGATAATTTTTTCTTCGAGATCATATATGTTTGTCTGCACGTTTAAGGAATGAATTTGTGAGTAAGTAAGCATCCGTGGTCCAGTGGCAAGATTTCCGCCTGCCACGCGGGAGACCCGGGTTCAATTCCCGGCGGATGCATAATTGTTTTGTGAGAAATGTGATGCCGGCTTGAGATCTCCTGTGATCTTGGTGGTGTGGTTTTAAAGGGTTGGGTTTTTCCGATAAGCTTTTTAACACTGCGTAGGCCAAAAAACTGTCGCTACTCTTCCACAAGCCGCCGAAGCAGCTCTCGCGCTGATAGGAACACTTTGTGCGCCGCTGCTGTTGGGTTTACCGCAGATTTGTCGTCTACGTCGTCGCCCTTAATGATTTCCTTCTCGTTGTCGGCGCGCCCCGCATTATCGCTGCCGTAGGCCGAGGAGGATGCGGGCGAGTGACCACCGGGCAGGCTTGCGTTGGCAGAAGAAGCTCCGCTGCTCTCACTGGAAGAGCTGGAAGTTGTTGGCCGGGACTCCGTTGCTGCGAAATCGAATTCATGGGCCACAAAGTGTTCCCAAAAGAACAGATCATCAGCCGCATCGTCGATGATACTGGTGCCCTGCGTTTGTTGCTGATTTAGGTGGGCCCCAGAACTGCGCTTGTGCCGGGAAAACATGGTAGCCGGTGAGGCTGGCACAGGAGACGCAAAATAGGGGGATGAAGTGGCCGAAGCTTCTGTGGTGGCGGAGTCCGAGGACTCGTGCCGGGCCTGATGCTGTGTTACCGCTGTTGATGGTGATTGTCGTTTGGGCGTAAATGTCAAGGAAGCACCCGATGGTGAGGCCCTTGAGTGCAGCGAAACTATCGTCGGCCCATCGGAGGAGGAGAACGAAGAAGAAGAAGAAGAACAGGAAGAGGAGGAGGCTTTGCTGACTTCATCGCCGGTGTTGCTAGGGAGATCCTCGGGCGTATGCGGAGGCTTGCCCAGCAATTGCTGGTAGTACTGCAGCACGCGAGGATGAGCCTTTATACCGTCGGGGTTGAAGCTCAAGAGTCTACGGAGAGGATTGGGGAGTGAGCGATCGATCATCCGAGAGAGAGAGAGAGAGAGAGAGAGAGAGAGAGAGTGAGACGGGAGAGGCTGGGGTGAGGCCTCATGGAGCTATGGGTTATCCGCTTGGGGAGGGACGTGCCGCAGGCCAGCCAGAGAAGTGGCACGAGAGAGCGCGACGTAGGCCTGCCCGTACTCGAACACGTGGCCCAGGTGCAGCTCCACCTTGCTGATCGTCATGCCTGCACCATGCACACATTGTCAGTGAGGCGAACAGCTGCTCTTGACGTTGCGATACCAGCAGCGATACGTCGCTACGAGTGATGGAGGGGAGGGGAGGGGAGGGGACGCACCCTGCGACTTGTGGATGGAGAGGGCCCAGGCCAGCCCGAGAGGCACCTGCTTGCGCGAAGCCTTGACGGCGCCACCCACCTCCACGCTGAACTGCTCCGGTGTGATGATCCTTCCCATATCACATTGCGCGATCAGCCAGAGCGATAGAGTGGAGGGGAAGAGGGGAAGAGGGGAAGGCCTTATACCTTCGATGCCCGTTGGTGAAGAGCACTTCGGGATACTCTAGCTTGGCGAACGCTTTGTCTCGCTCCTTCGCCACATTTCACATTGGACATCCAACAGATAAGCAGATAAGTGCACGCGTCATAGCTCCATTAGAGAAATACATATTAACAAAGAAAAAAGAAAAAGAAAAGAAAAAAGGGCCAATCTACCTTCTCGCGTTCCGATCGGTCAGGCTTGCGAAATTCCACAACCATGCCGCGGGCTCCGTTCACCAGCTCGCAATCAAAGTCTAGGTTCTTGAGCAGGATCACCTATCACCATGGGGGCCCCACCACCCAAAAAAGAAATGAAAAGAAATGAAATGACAAAGTTGTTCGTTTGGTTTTTGTAGTGGACACTCTGCAATTCACGTGGTGGGGAGGACAAGATACCTGAGCGCCGACTTTGAGTTCGAGCTCGAAGGGCGCGGGGCAGTTCTGCTGTAGTTGCTTCAGATAGGGATTGGTGCCCTCATCCTCCGCATAGAAGAAATGCTACACACACACACACACACACACACAGGGAGGGGAGGAGCACAACGTGAGGCATTTCCCGCCTTCGTGCACGGATCCACCCAAAGGTAAGCCCAAAAGGGGGCCAGGAAGGTGATACGCTTTCTGCGGCAATTTCCTGCAGGCACTTCATGTTCTCCGCATATACGTCCTTGCGATGCGAGTAGAGCCGCGTGGCCACGATCTCCTCCTGCCCCTCCTCGTCGTGTCCCTGGATGAAGCCACGACAGACATTCTCAGCATCATCTGAGATCTGATGTCAGTTGGGGAGTGGGGAAGGGGCAGAGAACCTCTTTGCCCTCGGGGGTGGAATTTGATGTTGAAGGGGAAGGCGATGATGAGGAGAGGGGCGGCGACGACGATGATGATGATGATGATGAATGTGATGAAGCTAGAGACGAGGTGAAATAGGGAGATGACGATGAAGGGGATTGGGAAGGCGATGCCGTGGTGGCTGTGGAGGGCGGCGGCGAGGGAGAAGAGGAGTGGCCGTGAGAAGAGTAGAGACGGCTCTCGAGGATGCGACGTCCCTCGGGCGTGAGTCGCCCCACGCGAATCTGGTTGAGTATGCTGACGAACTCTGGATCGGCCTGCCGGAACACCTGCTCCAGGATCACCGTACCTACACCACACAACACACACACAACACACAATACATTCAGATGACGAAAGACGGAATCGCACGAATGGAGGGGGGGGAATGTGCGTACGTACGTTGGACGACGGAAGGCCAGCAATCAGCCTGGAAGCAGAATTTGTGCTCTCGGCCTTTGACCACGGGCGGCAGCTGCAGTCGGTACGGCAACGCGGGGTGAGAGAAACAGTCATGTAGAAGGAATGGACAGCAGCGCTCCTTCTCGTCATGTGGGACCGCGTAGAGGGGGAGAGAGAGCAGAGAGAGAAGAGAACAGAGAACAAACCTGGAGGAAGTCGCCGCAGAGGATGACCTGGATGCCCCCAAAAGGGAGGTTGCAGTCTCGCACGAGGCGGGCGACGCGCTCCATCTTGTCAAAGAATTCCGCCTCAAGCATCGACACCTCATCAACCACAAGAACCTGTGGGGGCAGAGGGGAGGAAGTGAGTTTGGCTAGAGAACAATTAATAAACAAAGAAATAATAAATGATAAATACTAATACAAATGGCTTGAGACATATATAGCTATTCGTCAAACCTTGGCGGAACGCCAGCGGGCGAGAGTCCATTTGGCGTTCATGACCTGAGCGGCGAGTGTCTCGGCGGGTCCATTGGCGAGTCCCACCCCAGCGAATCCGTGAAGTGTCACTCCCCCAATGTTACACGCGGCGACCCCCTTAATATATTTAATTAATTGATTGATTGATCAATCATTTTTTATTCATTTGATTGTATTTATTTATTAACCACTATTCAATATCCTTTATTTATTTATTTATTTATTTATTTATTTATTATTTATTTATTTAGTATGAAGTGATAATATTTACTAAACCGATCTCTTTGAAAAAATAAAATAAATAATCATCAGCTGCCTTGTTTGGTTTATTTAGAGGCAGTGCAGGAAAAAAATGGAATCGGTGAGGAACGTGTAATACCGTCGAGGCGGTGACATAGACTCCGTCTCGATGCTTCCTACGTAATTGCCGTATCATTTCCCTTAACAAAAAGGATTTTCCAGTCCCTTTTCAACGGAACACGGGAGAGAAAGAATTGGGATGACAATGATAGTGGTGATGATGATAAGCAGTCTGGAGTAGAATAGTGAATGGTGACCAGTCCTTGCTTACCTGCGGAACCAGTAAAGAAGAAAGAGACGCCATCCAAAGCGATCTTCAGCGCCGCTCGCTGCTCTTCGCTTAACGTCGAAGCGCTTCGATCGGATTCTTCCTGCTCGGTCTGTTGCAGCTTGCTCGCCACCATTTCCACGTCATCAGAGAATATGCGGTCCATGGTGGCCGCTTCCACTTCTTCTAATCGCCACTTGGTCCCATACGCAGCCCTGCTGAGAAGGTTTGCATGCATCGTCGCAACGTCAACGAACAATGGAAAGACTTACGTGCGAGAAGGCGGCAGGGAAATGCTGTCGCCGGGAAGAAGGAGAGGAAGACCATCGGTCGCATGCGATTTAGGACGTCTAAAGGAGTTAGAGGCCTTACGGCCAGCTGATCGAGCAGTGAAGCCAGGCAAAGGCCGCACTGTTGACTCCTCAGGAGCCGTAGCATCCGGTGCTCGCCTCTTCACTCTACCACGAGACATAGCGGGCAACATTGCAAGCGTTGAATGCTCTGTGCCATTGGAACTGTCAATTGCACGTTGATCTGAATTGTTGAATTCGTCGTTCTTCTTGGATCTTTTGGGAGAAGCGGAGAAGAAACTGAGGAGAGTGCGTTGTTTGTTGTCATCACAACCTTCATCAGTCTTACGTTTCCGTTTACTGCCTTTCATCTGGTCCTCCTTTGTTTACACGTTGAAAAAATGAATTGTTTTTTTTTTTATCTCAAATATTTTCTTGGAATTTCATCGTCGCTTTTTTAAATGAGGAAGACAAGGGGGTTGGAAGAAGGACTCGGCTTTTTCTTATTTGGCAACAACACCCAACAGAGTGCACGAAAAAGGTAGTTATATTCGGGAGGTAAAGGGAAATGTCAGCGGCCAACCGTTTGTGCTCTCTCGTGGTAACCAGGCGGAACAAAAAAGCAATGCGAAACACGGGGACATAGGCTCCGGAGGAGACAAACGTTTGTTTCAAAAGGCAAGGGCCATTGACAGTACAACGTGTGTAGGAGAATGACTGAGAGGAAGAAGTCCGTCACGGAACGCGATGACCCCCTCGCTGTCGAGACGCTTCGAGTTGTTGGCAGTCTGCGCGATGCGCAGCCCCTCCTGGGGGAGTTTTTGAAGGCCTCCCAAAAGTACACACAGCAGCTCACAGCAACTGTGGCGGCCGGAGGCGTAATGCTGGAGGCTCTGGTGAAGCTAGCTGAACACCAAGGCGGGGATCTGGGTGAAGGAATCAAACATCTGTTCGAGGCCCAAAAAGCGATGGAGGAACATAGACATCAAATCGCTCAGGCGTGGAACGACCAGCTGCAAGCGGACATTACGAATCGGCTGCCTAACGACAAGGTCGAGGTGGCTGCGTGGGAGAAAAACTACAAGGCCAAGCGGGCCAACTCTGTCAAGGCCCTTAAGAAGGCGGAAGCGAACCAACAAAAGTTCAACAAGCCTAAGGCCAAAGCAAAAGCTCCGGAGAAGGCGGAAGAGGCTGACCATCAGCTCGAGCAGGCCATAAACGAACATGACCGCCTCTTGCGCCAAGAACTGCGTGAAGTGGTCAGACTTGAACGTAAAAAGTTGTGCCGCTTCATCCAGCAGTTTGGCTATTTGCTGGACGTACAGGCCAACATGGCACATGCCGACCTCACCGCCATCTCTACTTGTCGTGATTCGTTGGCCAATCTTGGCGAATCCGA
The DNA here is from genome assembly GCA_000826265.1 of Acanthamoeba culbertsoni. Taxonomy (NCBI): domain Eukaryota; phylum Discosea; order Longamoebia; family Acanthamoebidae; genus Acanthamoeba; species Acanthamoeba culbertsoni. The sequence continues at coordinate 16,700 of CDFF01071796.1, forward strand.
AGAGCTGATCACCGGCAAGGCGCGCCTCCTGCTGAACGACGAGGGCACCCCTCCTCCGGCCTACACACCCGCGACCGGAAATAGCCTTTCTCGCGAGCCAAGCGTCCTGCCAGCCCCCCTCAACCTCGCCTCGTCCAATGGCTCTGTACCCGCCACATCGTCGACCAGCATCGCAGAGGCCACTGAGGTAACGAGGCAGTATGCTGACTTCGATCCCATGGCCGCGGCCACCGCGCTGCTCGGCCAAACACAAGCAACAGGAGTTAGCAATGATGTGCCCGCTGCCATGAACTTCCAGAGTGCTACGGCCTCTTATGTTGATTACTCTCAACCTTCCAACCAGCAGCCGGATAACGTCACCGGGCCACCGCTCGACAACTTACTGAAGGATGACCTGTGGGATCTGGTCAACGGTGGCGTCGCTGCGGCAGCTGGTCATCTTTACGGGGACGCACCTCCAGCAGATGCTGATATTGCGGCGGCCCTGCGCGATATTGACGAACTCGCCATCAACCTCTAGTGCGTTGTCCTTCAAAAGGATTCACAACCGGTTTGCTGCCACGTATTTGTGCTGCAGCAACCTTGTCCTTCTGTGATCTCTGCCTAATGGTGGTGTAAATAATAATCGTACACAGTCCCATTCAGAATGTTCCTTACTCACCACTCTGTAAGTAGCCAATGCCACGAGTCGTGTACACGAGTGTGTGCTCCTTACTCACTCCTTTAAGTAGAGGTGAATGCAATCTAAACGATTCAAAGCCACAACCAGTACGACTGCCCAATAAGAATTTGTGTGCGACCGACCACGGTTTGCTCGTTTTCAGAGGTTTTGAGAGAACCGGTCTTAGAGGACGAGATGATCGCCGATTTGAGCGGGATCAGATCGGAAACTGTGCAGGGTTTAAATACATGTACCAGTTTATTTACTGACAACCCAGCCTTGCGGCCAGAAATAACTTAAGTTCTGCACAAAGGGAAGAGGCAGCACGCCAGCTAGTGAACTACAGCAATGTGGGACGGCTTCACCGGCCTATAACGGCCAAGCAGTGCCGATGGGGTGTGGTTTCGCTGCGCGAAGTAGTGGAAAGTGAAGGGTTCCTTTCTGGGGCGTCCCTTCTTCTGACGCGCGCGCTTATTCTTAAACCATATCTGAATTCGCTTTGTGGGCATGTCGAGGAGCTGACTAAGGCGAGCTTTCGTCAAGGCCGTAGGAATGGGCTCTAACGCAAACACTTCTTCGAGTAGGGCCACCTGTCCTGCAGACGCCTGACGCCTCCCCTTGCCGCGCCCTCGCTCCTTCGGGCTACCGCTTGAGGTGGTGGTAGTCGTAGATGTGGTGGTCTCGCTGACTGGAGTGTGATTGGCAAAGGCGCTGGGTCCCATGGTGAGCAGGAGCCCTTCAAGTAGCTCAGCAACAGACGAAGAAGCGGTAGCAGTTGCCGGGGAAGCAGGGACGGGGTAAACAGGAGAGAACGATGCGGCAAGGCTAGAGAAAGAAGGCAATATAGGCGTAAGGGGAGATGAGGGGGCCGATGGACTGGAGCAGGAGAAAGGAGCGTGTGAAGGAGACGGTGGTAAAGGAGAGGAGGCACTGGCCATCACAGCAGAGTCTTCATATGGTGAGGACGGGGTAGACCAGGGGAAATTTCCTCCTTCATCATCACTACTCATCCTGCTATTGTCTGAGTCGTGTACAAGAAAGCTGATTGCCATCATTGTGCGTGCTGTGCCTTGCATCGCTGCTGACAGAAATTGTTATCTGGTGGGGTAGCACACGAGAGCGTTTTTATACTTGCTTTTCGGCGAGCTGCCGCACCTGGCGCTTGGAGCTCTTTTGCGGCTCTCTTGCGGCGACTTGCGGCTGTGAGGATAACCAATCCAAATCCGCATCTTTCTTTGCGGCAGCCAATCCGCTTTAGTATGCCGCAATTTGCCTTGCCGCAAAGTTTATTTGTAGACAAGGTTGCTTGGCGCGCAAGGATCCGTGGGGATAAGACAAAAGAAAATGCCATGAAATAAGATTAATTTATTGTTCCTTGTTGGTTTACTGCTTGCCTTTCTTCTTGTCCTCTTCCATCTGCTTGTTGCACGCATCGCGCAACGTATTGAGCCACTTCTTCATAAAGTAGCTGGCAAGAAGATTCACTACCCACTGTCGGTGTTGGAGGAGCGGTATTAATGCTGGGTCTGGGACTGGAGGGAATATCACGGTATTGCGCACGTACCGTGGGCACAGAAGCCTTTATATCATTCTGGCTGAGGAAGGTTACGCGGCAGCCCTCGCCGCTGGCGTTGGGTTTGATAACGTAGCCCGAAAGCTTGGTGTAAGCGCGCACGAACTTCTTTGGGTTCTCGGGAAACTTGTCGTGCTTAACTGATCGATAAATAATAACCCTTGTCCCATCTTCGAGTGTCTTCGTCAAGCGACTTTGCAGGAACTCGCGGTTGGTGATTGTGGGAGGCGCCTTTGCCCAGAAGTAGATTACGTCTTGCTCGTCGCTGATTTTCTCCACAACCTGCATGTCCTTGCCGCCGTGGTCCCACTTAACTCTCGTCTCTATGTTGTAGAGAACCTCGTGCACCACATCGGCCGTGATACGCGTCGTGGTTACGAGAGCCTTAAGTTTATCTAATCCTGAGTCCATCTAATTTGCAGTCCTGTTGAGCGAATTGTTTACAATTTAGCGTGGATCGTTGTTAGGTACCCGTTGACGGAAAACTTCGATGGTGTTGCCTTCGTCATCAGTAACTGTAGAGATGGGGGACCAGTCACTATGAGAGGAAGCATCTAACTCGAGAATCTGTTTTACGTGTTCGTCAGAACAATGCTCAAAGGTTTCCGCTGCTGCCTCCATTAGTACGTAGATGCCTTTTGGTGGTGTAGGTTGTCTTGTTTGGCAAGCTTCAATTCTTCGGAGTCAACTTATAATTAAAGGAGGCTTGTGTGTGTTTTTCTTTTGACGTTTTTGGCTGTATTTTGCAGGTTAAAACGGCCGGTGTAAAGTCCAGCTGATAAATAAGCCGTTGCGCGTGCGGCAGAAAACACCATTTTCGTCACTAGGCAGGGGAAAGCTGCAAAATGGCCCAGATGATGACGTCCAGAGGCGAATGGATCCACAGTCTGGCGGAGACCATCACCAAAGAAGAACGTAAGATCCAATATAACAATCAAGGAGGCTTGTTTCGAGAGAAAGAATGGAGAAGGGTAAATACCTGTACAGTTGTAATTCTTCCCGTTCAAGGAAGATGGCAAAGGGATTCTCCAGATTGAAGTTGGCGTCCCTTGTGCCACTCCGTAGAAAGTTAACGATCGAAGCAAATTGCTGCACTTCGAATTTTCCGCCAACCCTATCATGCGAGCCAATCAGATACAAGAAGAGAGGAAAGGACGACAGAGCAGGCACACTTACCTCTCATTAACCCAAAATTGTTCGATCTCCTTCGTGGCCTCTTCGATCTTCTTGATAGCTTCCTCTTCTGAAAGGTCGCCAGAGAGGTACATGAAAAGGGTTGACAGGCACCGGCTAATGCAAATGGTGCGATGGCCCTTCGGGTGTAACTCTTCGGCCTCCTCCTGCGCCTGCTTCAGCGACATGAGGATTGCCTTCGTCTGATCAAGCGTCCCTAATCCGCCAGAGAACGCGGGCGGGTGCAACTGTTCGCCGACCACTGCCGTTGGCTGGACCTCCTCCATAGCACTGCTCGAACTGTCGGCGGCCGAGGCCATTGGCGCGGAAGCGCCTTCTTCGGTTGCCATCGTGGACGAGGAGGGCGACGATATGGCTGACGACGAGGACGAAGAGAGCATGGGCCGCGTGATGGCTTGATTGGTGACGAAGGGCGAGTGCAGGAGTTTCTTTAGCTTATCGACGGTGATGTGCAGCTTGTCGGCCAGCGGTCCGAACACGGACATGATCTCCGGACCCGACCACAGCTTGTCTTCGTCCAATTTGGTGTAATTGATCTGCAAAAGCGAGTTTAGCATGGAACAGCTGCTGTATATACAGTGATGTGGGTGTGAGATAGGAGGGGGATAGGGAAGAGGAGGGGAGAGGAGCAGGAGAGCACCTCAAGCTCCTTGAAGGCCTCCATCATCTTTTGCAAGGAGAGGCTTTGCTCGCTCTCGTTGGTTTCGAAGGGCTTCATCTTGAGGCAGATGCCCATGAGGTCCTGGTAGTACGAGTACTTGAGGTACTGCTTGGCAAAGTCGTGCACGTTCTGCGGCGCGTCCTTGGTCTCGCACTCCTTGGCGGTCTTGATCGAATCGTAGGAGATCTCGAGGTACTTGTGCGCCTTCTTGAGGTTGGTGGTCATCTCGCTGGCTGGGGACTCGCGCGCCTTGTAGTAGGCTGCCGTCGCGATCTTGAGGTAGAGCAGCGCCTGCATGTAGTACTTGAGGGAGGGAAGGATGCGGTCCCCGGACTCCCCCAGCGAGCTCAGCGTGCGGTTGAAGTGGTTGATGGCCGTCTGGTAGTTGCCCGTCCGCAGGAAGCAGTCCGCGATCTTCTCGTCCACGCACGTCGCCAGGAAGGGCCCCAGGAAGTGGAACGCCTTCCATCTGATGCACCGCAGCGACTCGATGGCCTGCGTGTACTTCCCGTCGTCCATCAGGATCAGCGCGTCGATGAATTCCCTGCTCCACCCCATTCCCAGCCCCACCCCAAAAAAAACATCGCCAGGAGACTCTGATCAGAGGCGTCCACGCCATCGGGAAACGTTGCTTACGTACAAAAAAAGAAAAGAAAAGAAAAGAAAAGAGGGGGTGATGCGAAATGTAGAGAAGGACGAGGGGTCGCACTTGAAGAGCTCGTCAGCACTGACGCGCATCTCGCGGAGCTTCTTCTCTTGGCCCGAGCCCGACGAAATGACAATCTCTTTGGGGCAGATGGCCTCCACCTTCATGGAGGGGTTGAGCGGGTTGATCCACGAGAAGGCGAGCGTGTGAGGCGTGAGGTAGTGGTGCGAGCACTCCCACACGCGCATGTTGAACGACGCCCGCCCCGCTACACAGCAGCAGCAACGCATAGGTCAGCCGCCCGGTTGAAGGGTGGGGGAAAAGGTCACTGGCATACCTGTGACGGCTGTGTTGCGGTCGTGCTCCTCGATTTCGAAGGCCGGGGCCTGCTCTCCGTTGGGCTCGATGTTCTTGTAGCGGAAGTAGTACTTGGAGCACTTCTCGCACGCCTTCTTAACGGGCTCGCCTCGGAGGGAAAACAGCTCGACATTGATGGACCCGGTGGCGTCCTTGGCGATGCCGTCACCCGACATGACGTCCACCACCACGCGCACCCAGATACCGCGCCTGCAGCCACACACGCGTGCACAAGGCGAGTCGGCCATCAGCACCCTACATGGGGAGGTGGGGGGGGGTGGTGGTGGTTGGGGGAGTGTTACCGCCAGTAGTGCTCCTTCCGCTTGAAGCTGAGGTTGAGGGATCGAATCTCGCGGTCGCCCGGTCCCGACCCGGGGCGCACGGCGAGATCGCCTCCGGCTACACCAGCAGGGGCGGACAGGGGCGACGACGAGGCGGGTTGCTTGGGGATGGGCACTCCGATCGTGCCTTCCGAGTGGAAGTGGATGGGGAAGTACTCGGCGAAGTCGCGCATGTGCCACGTATCGTTTTCCTTGTACCTCAAGTACACCCTGCACAATCCCCCCCCAAAAAAAAGAAAAAGAAAAAGAAAATTCCATGGCGTTACGCGACGAGGTGAGATGAAGGAAGGGTACGGCCGAGGCAGAGGAGGGCAGGCGTACCGTTGAGCGTTCTCGTAGACGTGGAGGCTGACGTCGCCCTTGCCCAGCTGCTTCAGGATATCATCGACCTCGGTCTGCAGGTTCTCCTGCTTGATACCCTCGAACACGGGATCCGGAGCAATCAGCCGACGCTTGTTGGCCATCATGCTGCGCGAGCGGCCACCACCCGAGGAAGAGGACGATGGCCCGATAATGCTCACGTCGTCGTCGCGAGGCTCGGCAGCCCTCTTCCTGGAAGCTGCGCGGGGAGGTCTCGGAGGCGGGGCTATCGGCATCTCCTCCTCTTCTTCAGCCTCATCGTCCTCCTCCTCTTCCTCGCCCAGCCCGCCGGCGACTTGCTGGCCGCCAAACCCGAGCGCCAGCCTGTTGTGAACGCCTCCACGTGAGAGCCTATTCATTGGGCCGAGAGAAGAACGTTGATCTGGGCGTATGTGTGTGTGTGTGTGTGTATCTTGTGTGTGTGTGTGTGCCGCACCTGGGCAGCTGAATGGGCAGCTGCTGGAAGGGCTGCTGCTGCTGCTGTTGTGTCGACCCTCTACTCACGAACTGTTGCTGCTGCTGCTGTTGCTGCTGCTGCTGGAGTCGGAGCTGAGAGTGAATGTGGGCCTGCTGTTGCTGCAGCTGCTGCAGTTGCGCCTGGTGGTGTTGCTGAAGCTGTTGGATCTGCGCCTGTTGGTGGAAATTCTGTGCCTGTCTCACAACACACACACACATCACTTTAGTCAGATACGCAGCAATGAGGATATCTGCAAGGGGGAGAGGGCAATGGACCTGCAGCTGTATCTGCTGGAGCTGCTGGAGCTGTGCCTGGACGGCCTGGCGCTGCTGCTGTATCTGTTGGAGCTGGAGCTGGGCGAGGGCCGGGGACGTGGTGCCCAGCTGGGCATCGCGCAGCTGTTGGTGAAGATGAGCCTGCTGGAGGCGCTGCAGGTGGAGGCGTTGAAGCTGTGGGTGGAGCTGCTGGATCTGCAGCCGGCTGTCAGACAGGCCGGGAGAAAGGTAGCGAAGTTGAGCGATCTGCTGGGCTGCCTGAGGGCTGCTCTCGGCCTGGGTGCCCGTGAGCGACGGAGAAAGCTGCGGCGCAAAGGCCGCTCCCGTGGCTTGGGCAGCCGACTGCACCGTCTGCTGTGAACCGAGCGAGAGCTGCTGCTGCTGCTGCTGCTGCTGCTGCTGCGGCTGCGAGGCAAGTCGCGAGAGGAGAGATCCCGACAAGGAGAGGATACCCGCACCAGAGTTGGGCTTGGGCCAGCCGAGAGAGGCCAGGAAAGCAGAGTGCCCCTGCTCGTCCTCCTGCTGTTGCTGGGCGTGCTGCTGCTGCTGCTGAGCTACCTGAGCTTGCTGCGACTGGAGAGCGGAGATTGTGGTGGTGGCGGTGGCGGTGGTGTCCCATGGAGACGGCGATTGCTGCTGGTGCTGGGGCTGCGCGCCGGCCGAGGCAAGGTTCGACTGTTGGTCGGACTGAGGCTGAGGTACGGACTGTGTGGCGGGGTCGTGAGGGGGCTGGTTGGACGTGTCGGGGACGGGAGAGGAGGGGTCGCGTGTGTATCCGGTTTGATACTGCCACAGGCTCCAATGGTTGGCCTCTTCGATAGATTGGACATAGGACATATCGCGATCGGATCTGTCCTCTTCGAATTCGTAACCACCTTGAATGACTTCCTCGGGGCCACCTTCTGGTTTGTTTGTTTGGCCTATGCTGCCAAGAAAAGAGGGAGGACTGGCTGTAGCGGCCCACTGAGGCATTTCGCCACCCTGGCCCGTTGAAGCATCGCCAGAGAGCACGTTCTCCTCAAATGAATTCCATTCTTCGCTCTGTTCTCCTTGATCCCGGGAAAGAGAACTAACCAAGTCCTCCAGACTGCGTGTAAGGCCTTGCGGGGCCGACATCGCTATTCTGGGAGATTAAAATCAGATGTATCGCGGTACACCTTCAAGAAATCTTTCCCACATCTAGCGAAGTTATTATGCAGGTAGCGAAATGAGCCCGAGTATTGAGATGTGACAGAAGTGGCGGGAATTGGTGTTCGTTATTTTGGGGGGGGAGGCAAGTACCAGCAAGTGATGTAAGACGACGAGCGAAACAAAGGCGCGAAAAAGAAGCGCCCACTATCCAAGCATCAGACGAAAGCACGCCCAGTTAAAGTCTGCTCGGGGGGCGAGCTGGATGCCAGCAAGTAAGCGGAAGAAACAGAGGAGAAAGGAAACGAGAACAGAAGAAGTGCCAGCACCGGAAAAGAACGATTGTGTCGACTCATTCAGCTATTGGCCTTGGGGTCACGCAAATTTCCCGTGAGGTTTGGGAAGTTTGGCTCTGGATTTTTAGGAATTCCGTAAGGGGAGCAGTCATTGGGCAGTTAGGAACTTCCTAAAGTCCCATGACACAAGAGTACTCTTTTGGATAACTTTGCAACCAAAGAAAAACAATTAGAGGAAAATTCGTTGACATAAAGTTATCGAACAAAAAAAAAATATTAAGCAGTAATAAAAGATTTTTGCATGGCCGACGAGCATAGCCTTGGTGCTGTGGAAGCTGTTTCTGAACCGAAGGAGAAAGAAGAACGTAACCCGTATGAGCTCCACGAAGTTGTGAAAGGAGGAGACACAGCTGCCTTGCGCAATCTGCTTGGACAACTCCAAGACGTACCTGTGGACCAGCACTCGGAAACGGCTGTGGCTGTGTTAGGAAGGCTTGACCAGGATGGACTGACCCCCATACATTGGGCAGCTCGTCTGCGGCACCCCCAGGCTCTCTCTTTGCTCGCTCAAGCCATCGTGCGCCATCAACCTGGCCTGGGGCGTCACTACGCGGACAACGGAATGTCATGCTTGCTGAACAATCGTAATGAAGACGGCGCAACACCACTACACGAGCTCATTTCTGCAGCCATAACGTACGGCGAGGATGCTCTTGAGGAAAGCGACTCCTCTCATGACTATGGGAGTCCGGTCGCGTGTGCACAAGCCCTTTTTGCCTCTGCGTCTGGTGATTCCTTCTTCTGGTGCGGTTCAGAGCGATGGCCTGACGGAGTGAAGCAGGGCGTGTGGATGTAGAGGCTCGCGACACGAGCACCGGTGTATCGCCATTGTGGGAGTGCGTAGCAAACGACTGCACTCAGCTTGCTAGGCTTCTCATCAGCCATGGGGCCGATGTAAGAGTGTACAGAGAATCCACCATCGTCCAAAGAGTTATCGCCTTACTAATTATTCAAGATAGTGTGAGCGCTGATGGAGAGTCGCTGCTCTTCCCCGCGGTGTCCAACGGAAACGCCGAGCTCGTTTCTCTCCTTCTGCGCAGCGGGACTGATATTCGGCGAGCGAATCTCGAAGGCTTCACCGCGCTTCACGTGGCTGCCTATTCTGGCTATCCGCACCTTGTGACTCTACTCACTCAATACCGCGACCCCGTCACTGGTTCAGCTCCCATCGAGCTGTCTCATGGCATTTTCCAACTGCTCAAATTCCATTCTTTCTTCAGACGAAGCGACAGGTCTGGCCTTGGTTCCCATCAAAAGCGAGGCCGGAACAACGGCGCGCATGGAGGCGGAAGGCATAGGGCACGAAGAGTGCGCAAGACTATTGGGCCAGCTGGAGGAAGACATGAATCGCATCTCGGGACCGAGCCACAACTCACTTGGTCCCGACCTCTTTTCCACATTAATCGGTGGGTCCAGGGATCCAAAGGAAATGGAAACGACTACTTCGCGAGACGATCGGCAATCGCCCAGTTGCACAATCCTCTACAGGATTGCTGCGCATCTGGATGACCCTCGCGATCTCATTAACCTCTCAATGGCCAGCTCGCTCTTCTACAACCTTCTCAGCATGTACAGCGAAGATGATGATGATAGAGCGGATGAGAGCGAAGAGGTGCCAAAACGTGTGAACTCGCCCTGGAAGCAGATGTTTATACGCTGGTATGGTCCGAGCGAAGCTCTAAGCAAAAGGTCGGGCGGACGGCTCTGGAGCACGGTGTACGGGCAAGGTCGCCCTTTCTACGCCGTGCGTACATTCATGGAGGGTTCGTGGCGCGACTGTTTTCGTGAGCGAGCACTCATCGCCACCGCTGATCCATGCACCAAGGCCAACATTGATCGTTTCCTCTATCTGCACTTTGCTTCGGCCTGCCATCCATCTGCTTTGAGTGGTACGACTCATTCCCCGTTTGTCCTTCAATTCCCCCCCCCCGCACTTACTCTATCCGCGCCGGAACAGATGATGCGGTAGAGCATATCAAGTCTGCCATTCTGTTTCCCACGGACTCGTTTGAATACCCTCGATATGCTGGCACCTTGATAATTGCTGGATCGTTCGTTTCCCTGATCTTCGTTTCCCTGACCTTCGTTTCGTTATTTGCTGTCTCTAAAGTAGATATGTGGGTGGTAGAACCCGTGTAGTGGTGGTGCCGACACCTTACCAACGCACTTGCTCTTCGGAGGCAGAGGGGAAGCTGGGGCCTGCCGATGTATGCCTACTATGCTTTCTCGTGGACCGTGAGGGCACCACTTCTTCCCTCACCATGCCAGCATTACCCCAAGCCGTAAGGCTATTCCTTCCTTAGTTCCTGACAAAGTGGCAGTCTGATGGAGCTGTACATGTTCAGAGGCGAGCGGGGGCCGGGGTGCCCGTTCTACTGGTGGGTGTGCGACTAGGGGGAAGTTCCTCCTCTATTCACCTCAACAGGTCACTCACGGAGGCTCTCGCCGAGCTACGAGAACAGGTACACCTGTTTCTCCCAACGTGGCGCTAAATGCCTCCCGTCTAAGTGTCTTGGTACCGCAGTACGGCAATTTTGATTATACCGAGTGCGTTCTTGATTCGGGACGGCTGATTGGCGTATCGACAGTGTTTCAGCAAGCATGTTTGCTGGGACGTCGCACGTAAGACCTAAGTGGCCTGCAACAAATAGTGAAAAGAAAATTCGGAAATACGCAATAAAAGAACGCACCCTGTGCTTTACCACGAAATGGAAGGGAATCGAGATACTGAAACGGTGGAAGAATGGGAGCATCCACTCTTTATGAAAGCACTTCCCTCCGAAGATCACCCGGAAGCAGAAACAATTGACGCGCTTACAGCGTTAATCTATGATGATCAAACTCCCGAACAGCTTGCCGAGCATTTCAAGAAGCAGGTGCCTAATCGGACCCGTTTAGGGCACAACAGTTTCAAACTCACTGGATAGTTCTTGTTGATGGGCAGGGAAATGAGATGGTGAACGCGGGGCCCAAGTACTACCGAGATGCAATCGTCTACTACACGCGAGCGCTTGACCAAAAGTCCTCCATCGCTCCCAACAATTCCATATATTACAGCAACCGAGCTGCGGTGCAACTCATGCTGCGTAGGCCCACCCAACTGTGTCTCCTTGGCCCTCATGCACTCATTCCCTGCCAAACTGAAGGAAACTACAATGAGGTGGTGGTGGACTGTATGTCCGCTATTGAATGCAACCACCGCAACATCAAGGCGTATGTGCGGTAGGACCGTCGCCTTCGCCTCAGGTGTTAATTTCTCCCCGAACTGACATGCTTGGCCATGCAGAGCGGCCAAGGCATGCAATGCTCTGGAACGCTGGGAGGAAGCCATCGAGTTTTGCAAAGGCGGGCTCTTGGTAGGCTTAAGAACAAGCGTATTGGTGTGGCGTGTCATGGATCTGCTTACGTTTAGTGATAACGCTGTTAAGGAGGAGCCGGACAACAGGGACCTCGCAGCAGCTATGAAAACTGCAGAAGCGATCAGAGACAAACTAGAGCAAAAGGAAAGGGAAAGGAAGGAGGCTGAGAAAAGGAGAATGGCAGAGGACCAGAAGATACTTGATCTTCTGGAGAAGAGGGGCATCCAAATGGGCACGCCTTCCTTCAACACGCAGGTTAACATACCACTCTTCTTGGTACCCACTATGCAACCAATACTGTTCTAAACTGTAGGCTTTAGGCATACCTTACGCAGGAAGCAGAGCGAGGGCTCTCTAGTATAGTGTTCGCGGGTCCATCAGGCGAGCTCTCGATGTCCGTGCTGTTCATCTACGAGGAATACAAGCAAACGGATTTCATCAAGGAGTTCAACTTGGAAGAGACTTTTATCGATCACCTGGCTATGATGTTTCCTTCCCTCATCTACACTCCCGTAGCAGAGAACGGGGAGAGCATCAACATTCCTCCTCCGCCCTGGGATGAGAAAAAGGTTTCCATACCCCCCAGTCCTCCTAAGCAACTATTGGCCACTCATGTTGTCTCTTTGTCAACGTGCAGGACTACTTGGTAGAAAATCTCCTGGTGTACTACGAGACCAACTGGACACAGATGTTGCGGCAAGGTAAGAAAGAGAAAAAGACAGCGCCGAAGACCAAAGTCAAGGTTGATCCTCGGTGGACGCTTGGACGTGTCTTGCGCGATTCTCGCTATGTGATCCCGGGCCTGCCTGTCTTCTATGTTGTACCTTCAAGAGCGGAGCGTGCCTTCCTCCGGACAGACCTGGACTTGCCCAGCTGCACCCAATGACCTGTTTTTGCAAAAATAAAATAATATTAAATAAAAATAAAAGGAAAAAGGAAAAGTACCACCGGCTGAGGCCATTTACTGTGACGAATGGATGCGCCGAAATACGAGGGTGACATAGATTTCGAGGGGGAACCTCATGGCTTTGGCACTCTGCGTTTTGCTGACGGGTTCGCATTTCACGTAGCACGAACGAAACCAGATCTTATTGAGCCCTCTCACAGGTCAAGCATGAGCGGGCAGTGGATAGCAGGTGAACTTCACGGCCATGGCGAATATTCCTTCCCCGATGGCTCGCGTATAATTGGTAGTATCACCTCCTGCAATTCATACGACGTGCCCTGGTTAATGGGTAATCAGGGGAGTGGGTGCACGGAGAGCTTAGCGGACAGGTGAAAGAGCTTGATGCAAACGGAAGAGTGAGATACACGGGCCGCTACGAGGGTGGACGCCGGGATGGTGCTGGTGAGTTGTGGTACCCTGATGAGGGTGCTCGGATCGTCGGATCATGGCATCAGGGATGTTTGCAGGGCAAGTCCACATACTATTATCCTGACGGGAGTATCCTGAGAGGTGAATGGAGCGATCAAGGAGAACTCGTATGCGCCATTTGGTACGATAGAGAAGGCCGTCCTGATCCCAAGCACCGCCAATACCGCTTTGTGGGCGTACCAGAGGACGATGTGGGTAGCGAGGACGGTAGTGAGGACGAAGACGGTGAAGAAGTGAATGTCGCTTTGTCTCCGTGCCGCGAAGGAGGAAAAGACGGCAAGAACACCAACGAGGCCGCGGGCGACACCAATTCAACCACGGGATTGGGCCGAGGGCAGCTGTTCTCGCTCCCTTATGCGTTGATACGGGATCCCTATGAAGAGCAATTTGTTTACGTAGGAGATTCTCGCATATCTGGAGCTGGACAAGTAAGTAATTTTGTGCTTCTCCCTCGCGCTCACTGGCTCTCTCATAATTCTCTTCGTATGTGTGGGCTATTAGGGACTATTTGCGCGTAGAGATATAGAGAAGGAGACAATTTTTTGCTTCTATGCCGGTGAGAAGCTCACCCACGAGACCAATGACAGCAGGATTTGGAGCCAATGTAGTAATGCGATATCACTCGACGAGGAAATCGTGATAGACGTTCCGCCTCCGTTGGACCAAATGGACCATTATTGTACGGTCATTACTTTTGGCTTCCCTGCTCGCCATGAGCCTCTATTTAACAACTCTTCCGGGCAAGGCGCATCGCTTGGGCACAAGGCCAACCATGCTTCTCCTCCAGATAACAACTGCATATATTTCCTCTACGAAAGGCATCCTGTCTTCGGACGCATCAAATGTTTGCGAAGTGTGCGGCGAATCGAGACGGGAGAAGAGCTGCTAGTCGATTACGGCTACGCTGCCAACGATGCACCAAGCTGGTGGCTCACTTCTACCAGCAAGCGTAAAGCCTCCAATGTCACTTCTTTGAGAGAAAGCGAGCAGGTTCATAATGAACCAACAGAAGCATGTGCAGAAGCTGGGAATAGCGAAGTAAGAAAGAAGAGAAAGGGCGGTGGCGACGAAGGCAAGATGCTGCACGAGCAGAGAAAGGAGCTGTGATTGGGGCTTGCAAGTTAGAAAAAAAAATTCTTCAGCTATTTCATGGGAGCAACCTAAGATCCTTGGCCCGAGCCAGCATAACATGCCCATTTTCTACAGTCTTGTGGCCCGAGATGGCCACATTCTTACCGAATCCACCTCTCGCACAGTAGAAGCTGGCAACTTTCAACAGATCGCCCTGCAACTTCTCGGCAAAATCGGCCAAGAGGCCGATGGCGCTAAGCGTTCCTTCTCAACTGGCGGGTAGGTTGTGTGATCGTCGTTCGTAAGAGGCTGACTTGTTAACTCAAAACGGAACAGCTATGTATTTAACATTCAGATACATGATGGGGTGGTTTACATGTGTCTTGTCGACCTAAGTACGCGCGTTAGCATTGGCTTTAACCAATTGAAGTCTTGACGTTTTTGAATTTGCAGACTTCCCTATGCGTATGTCGTTCGCCTTCTTGGGTGAAATCATCAATCGCTTCACCACCACTTTTTCTCGTCTGGTAGTACTCATTTGAAGCTTTCCCTTGGTGAGCTTGCGATGACTCTTACCCCTTAAACAGGCTATAAGGCAAGCAATCACCGGCCAGATGAAAGACTTTGACCGCACGCTGCAACAGCTCATGGTGAGTTCGAACGTGTTTGTGCAGTGCGTCAAGATATTAATTAATTCCCTCTTTAATGCAATTTATTTATTTATTTATTTAGGAACACTTCTCCAATCCTGGTGCAGACAAGATCCAGCGAGCTAAACAAGAAATCGAAAGCGTGAAGCAGGTCATGCTCACCAACATCGGTAAGTATCTTTGTTCCCAGACTACGTTTTCCCTGGGAATGGTCGTTTAACGGGCTAAGTGTAACCAGATCTGGTGCTCAAGCGTAACGCAGACATCGAAGAATTGGCCATGCGTACGGAGCAGCTTGACGATTCGTCCACATCTTATCGAGTTCAAACTCAGGCCATCAAAAAGAAGATGGTGTGGAAGAACCGCAAATGGGCCGCTATTCTCGGTTGCTGCTGCATTCTTATCGTTGTGGTATGTTCTGCTCCACTTTCTTCCCCACAGTTTGTTTATGACCCGCTTCTTGTCTCGCTTTTCACAGCTGGCCATCTACATAATTGTCTCGCTGGTCTGCGGATGGACATTTTCGGATTGTTAATTATTATAGTGTTTGCCGCGGTGTTTTTTAATTTCTTTCTCCTATAAATATGCGTTACAGCTGATATTTCTCCGATTTTCTTCGAGTTCTTCGAAAAGCACGATAAGACACTTGTCTACATACACGGCTTGTATTTGTTATCTTACCATGCAAGCGACCACACCAAAAGTTCTCTTCTCGCGCTTTATTTCTCCTACCCTTGCACAGAGGGGGGTCTGGCTACGCACCCTTTCTACTGGAGTTGTTACAGGTGAAGAACAACGCAAACACTTCTGGCTGCGGGCAGAGTCCAAGAAAGGGGAACGGCGCTCAATCTTGTTGCCGGAGCACGTAGCGCGGCTACTAGAGGCAGGACATCGGGTCACCGTAGAGCGGTCGCCGTTGCGTTGTGCAGCCGACTCCGAATACCAAAGCATACTGAAGGAACCATTGGTATGTCCCCCTCCTGTAGTTCCCCACACGAAGGGGAGTCCCCAAAGCCTCGGTAGTTTCCGTTTACGGCTCTACACTTGTTTGCGGAAAGTTCCGATGTGCCGTCTGACTTGTCGAGTCCGCAGGCGGACGAAGGCTCGTGGCGTAGCGCTCCGCGAGATGCTATTGTCCTGGGCCTCAAGGAACTGCCCGATGATGTATGTAGTGTTCATCACAACTCCCAGAACGGCTGCTGGTTCTGATGGAGGTTCCACCGCAGGATATTCCCATTCAGCACAAGCACGTCTACTTCGCGCACATTTTCAAAGGGCAAAAGGGTTCAGAGAAAGTTCTCAAGCGGTTCGTGTCCCACAAACAACAGCAAGTTTTTATCTTTTCCCTTTCCCTTTTCTAAAGTAAACTTCATACATGTCCCCTCAGATATGCTCGGGGCGGCGGTCAGCTGTGGGATCTGGAATTCCTCGTTGATGACCAGGGACGGCGAGTCGCTGCATTTTCCGGTGCTGCTGGCAAGGTTCCTAAAATTCTACCACTGATGATAAGCTTACTCGGCGAGGACTGACGCGAACGCGGTGCAGGTGGGGATGGGATTGGCGTTCGCTGTGTGGGCGCATCAGAAGCTGGCGGGTCGACCCTACAGCCTTCCTCCCCTGCTAAACACCTTCTACGAGTCCTTCGCTCAGATGTCAGACGAAATGAGGAAGCTGCTCGACCAGGTATTCTGTCCCTCTCCCGCTCTTTCTCTGGTCTGCCCACGGATGTTCTTCTCTCCTCTCTCCTCTCCTCTCTCCATCCATGTCAGGAAAGCGAAGTTAACTGTCAATCCTCGGTCAGGCCAAGGGGAAAATCGGTCGCTTACCCTCTGTGCTGGTCGTGGGAGCGGGAGGTCGCTGCGGTCGAGGGGCAGTAACCTTCGCCCAAAGGCACAGCGCTATCCGCAATACACAAATAAATTCCTACATAAATAACTGCATAAATAAATTGGTAACGGTTGGTACGTCGCGTCGTGCTGCAGCGCCGGGATCCAGCCGGTGGAGTGGGACCGTGAGCACACGGCCAAGGGCGGACCGTTTCCGGAACTGCTTGACTATGACATCCTCATCAATGCCATCTACCTCAACCCCAACGTCAGGCAGCCAGCCTTCCTCACCAAGGGCATGATCGAAAACTCTCCGGACAGGAGGCTTGCCGTCTTTTCCGATGTCAGCTGCGACGTGACCAACCCGCACAGCGCATTCCCCATCTACGATCACCTTACCAGCTTCGCCAATCCCACCGTCTGCGTGTCCGAGAATCCTCCGCTTGAAGTGATCGCCATCGATCATCTCCCTTCCCTTGTGCCCAGGTATATCCATTCCACTTCACTGATTTCATAAAACTCGGTCGTCTCTCATGTCTACTCTAGGGAAAGCAGCAAGGAGTTTGGAGACCTTATCGTTAATCACATCCTCAACTTCGATAACGTACGGCCGGCTTTCACCATACGTCGTGCACGTTGTTCGTTAGTCTAACAAGGTTATTGCGTTGTAGACTCCTGTGTGGAGCCGAGCGGAAAAGCTGTTTGAGGAGAAGGTGCGCCCATTCAAGGAGCTTCCAAGCCAATGAACGACCACGTTTAAAACAAGCACACAACTTCCAATCTGAAGCGTCCTCAGGCTGTCGAACACTTTTCGGCCCCCAATTGGGGTAGGGTCTCCTGATCTCCTGGGGTCAACGTTTATTTTTCAATAAAAGAAAGCCTCCGTTTATCCTTACGAGTTCAAGTGTTGCATAAGTTTTTGTGTAGCTGCGAAATTCCAATCCCTTGCAAAATAATTACAGAGCCAAGGTTGGGACCAGCCGGCATTACTTTCCTCTTTATGCACAAATGGACAACGAATTTACACTGTACATGTGCTTCACAGAGCCTCATGGTTAGTAGCTGAGCGTGTGAGTACGATACGGGAGGCCCGAAAAGGACATTATGGGAACTTCGTAATCGGGTGCCATCCGTCGCGACCTGAGTGAACAAAAAAAACGCGATGAGGATTGGACCCTTGTGTTTGTGCAGAAGATACGAATGGGAGGGAATTGTAACCGTTGGAGACTTCCGTCCTTGTACTCCACAAGCAGGCGATCACCTCCAGTGTAATGGGTATCCGTAACCAGCACACCGTCGTTTCCGTGCCTCTTATCTACATAGTCGAATAGAGGAGAGACCAAAACAGAAGGCGTTGAGCGTTGCTTCGACGGCTCCCCCCAAACCATTGAAGTGGAGAGGCAAACAGAGGGAGATGGAGGAGTGATCGTCTGTCTTGTGGATAGCGTACCATTGCGGTAGTGCCCGTAGTAGCGCTGGCCGTCGTCCCAATGGGTGTACACGCCCCACCCGTGGCGCTTGTCCTCGCGCCATTGGCCATTGAACACATCGCCAACAGAAAAGATCATTTGACCTGACCCGGAGCGCTTGTCGTCGTGCCATTGGCCATTGTAGCGTCGCCCATCCATCCACTTCAATAGTCCCGTGCCGTGGCGCTTCCCCCCTGTGTGCGCGCCGCTCCCAAAACGTTATTCACGCAACTGGATGAAAAAGCCACCACGCGCATCCCTCCTTTCATCCCTCTCCCTTCATCCCTCCCCCAGGCCTGGGCGGCTGAAGTTGCGTGCGTGCATGTGTGTGTGTGTGCGTGCGTGCATGTGTGCGTGCGTGCCTTGCCAGTGGCCGATGTACTGGGTCCCGTCGGCCTCGGTGTAGCGTCCGGGCCCGTGCGCCTTGTTCTCCTTCCAGTTGCCCTCATAGGTGTCGCCGTCAGCGTAGACCATGTGCCCCTTGCCCCACCGCATGCCGTCCTTGAGCTGGCCGACGTAGCGGCGCCCATCGGGCCACGAGTAGGCGCCCTGGCCGTTGAACTTGCCGTTCTCCCACTGGCCCTCGTACACGGCGCCGCAGGGCCACGTCATCTTGCCCCATCCGCAGCGCAGGTTGGCCTGCCAGTGGCCCCGGTACACGCGCCCGTCCGCCCACACGCACTGCCCGTAGCCCTCCCGCTTGTCGTGCGCCCATTGCCCCGTGTAGGCGTCCCCCTCGGCGTAGGTCATCGTGCCTTGCCCCCACCGCAGCCCCTCCCGCCACTCTCCCACGTACTCCCTTCGGGAGGGTCGTTGGTTCATCGACGGTTGTTGTTATGGTTGGTTGCACCGACCAGAGGGAGAGGGGGAGGGAGAGAGGGAGGAAGAGGGGCGTGAGGGCGAACCGTGTGTCATCGCCCCACATGTAGGTGCCGTATCCCCACAGGTTGTCGTTCTTCCATGCGCCCTCGTACCGGTCCCCTGACTTGGCCCAATACATACAGCCGTAGCCCTCCCGGTTTCCGTTCTTCCACTCTCCGACGTACACACTGGATGATTGTCCAATACGCGCGTTGGGAGGGGAGGCGGGACGCGTACAGCGCATATTCAGCATAAGAGAGCACAACACCAAAGCGCAGTTTGGGAGGCGTTGCGGACCTGCCGGAGGGCCAGGTGTATTTCCCGTGGCCAGTGCGGGCGCCCTTGACCCATGTGCCCTCATAAGTGCGGCCGTCTGCCCACCAGAAAGTGCCCAGGCCGTCGACGAGGCCGTCACGCCACTGGCCCTCGTACACGGTGCCATCGGGCCACTCGCAGCGGCCAACGCCCGTGCGTGCGCCCGCCACGAAATCGCCCTCGTACCGCCGCCCATCAGCCCACCGATACACCCCACGACCCGTGCGCTTGTCATCTTGCCAATCCCCCTCATAAGAGTCTCCGCTACGCGCCGCGCACAGGTGATCAGTCACCCAGGCCCGGTGACATCATGTGGAGGAAGATGGTCGGAGGGGCCTACCTGGGCCACACGATCTTGCCCTTGCCATGCTGCCGGTTGTTGCGCCAGGTGCCCTCACACACGGTGCCATCGGCGTACCTCATGGTACCGCGGCCGTCCATTTTGTCTTCCCGCCATTCTCCGGAATAGGCTACCCCATTGCGCCAGGCATAGGAACCAAGCCCTTGACGCTTGCCCTCCTTCGAGCGTTCTCCTGAGACTAACGTGAGTACAGTTCCTGGTTGGGTGACACAAGAACAAGGAGTAGCGGTGGCACCCTCATAAGAAGAGCCAACAGAAGAAGGGTCAAATGGTAGGTCTGTTGGATGCGTTTCACAACGTTGGTCGGTCTTGTCGTCAGTTGTTGCCGTACAGTCGAGCTGCAGACCGGTCACGGCAGACACTGCCACAAGACTCCCTCTTCTGCTCATTCTGGGTGTGCTGTGGGCAGCTGCAGCCGCCGTTGAGATGTCCTTCTTCTCGACCACTTCCTTAACTCCGTAGAATTTAAGGCATTCTCTTATTTTCTCTCTCATTTCTTCTTTTTCTTCGAGCCACACCCATCTACATGGAAAGCGGATACACCACAGCCCACCTAAGGCAAGTCAAACCCACCTCAGCTGGGCGAGCCAAGCAATGGTACGGCGAAGTAGCGTGGGATAGTTTAGCAGGGCGAGCACCAGAGGACTCGTGGTCGGGTGACCCTAAGCGGAACGAGGACGCTCTGTCAATTGACACACACGCCGGCGTCTTCGGTGTCTATGACGGTATGGGCGTTACTTTCGTGATTGCACACTATCACGGCCGGTGGTGACAAGGTCTGTAGGCAACGGAAAGACAAAGCGCCTGGTGTTGGAGATGCTCGGCATTGGTGAACGAGACTGGGGCTGGGCAGCAAGCAAGCTAGGGGTAGAGTATCACCTTCCATCACAAATGGACCCGGACGAGACTGCCAGTTTGCTTGCTTGTCATCTTCCCTCTATTTTGGCGGATTTTCCGTCCGCCGATGAAGAACGGGACAGGGATGACTTGCGAAAGCGGGTGGGGCAGATCCACGCCGAAATGCGGCCACACTGCATTATGGGCAGCGCTTCAACAGCCGTACTTGTCAAGTTTACACCCTCTGCCGGGCACCGCACCAGGGTAGTGGTACTAAATGTTGGCGGTACCGTACCTCGCCAGTTTGTGAGAAGAAAGAATAGTAAGTAATAAGTATTCTTATTGGCATATTGTGTGGGAAGATTCCAGGGCAGTGATCGGACGTAGCGGAAAAGCAGTGCAGCTGTCTTGCGACCATGGTGCAGGTGTGTGTGTGTGTGTGTGTGTGTGGAGGGAGAGATTGTTAGAGTCAGCGTGCTTTAATCTCCTTGTTTGTGGGCGAGCAACAGATGTACATTTCGGTGCAGCAGATTTTACACCGGAGAGTGTGAATATACACACGGAACAGCTGCAATCGCACGATGAGTTCCTTGTTCTGATGTATGCATTGCCTACCGCACTTTACCTTAGTCACGGCAGGAGTTAACAGGGATAGGAACAGGTCTGATGGAGTGTACAATGCATTCCAAGACGGTAACGACGGGGTGGTTCATTTTGTGCAAGAATGCCTCGGCGAGCGCACCGCATGCAACGGTCGTGCAGAAAACCTGGCCCGTCGGCTGGTTCGTCATGCCCGACAACTTGAGGACGCACAAGCTCACAAAGGAAGGCACGCAGACTTTCTCGCCTCAGCAGAATAAGTACGCCGGAAAGCAGGCTGACATTACGGTGGCAGTAAAATTGACGACATGAGCGCTGTAGTCGTTGTGTTTAACCCCAAAAGTTCCGCAACCGAGCCGTTGCAGACCTGGGAAGCCGACGTAGCAATAATGGAACTAGCCAACGACAACTCGCGCACCAACTCAACCCGAATAATGCATACCCTTACTTCCATGCCCCGCTGGCAGGCATGTTTTCCGTGTGAGTTCACCCCCCTTGTCTTGTCTGACTCTCCTCCACTTTCGCAGTGCGCTTTCATCGTCGCACTTCTGTGTGCTGCACTCGCCATAGGCATCCTGTTTTCTCTCCGAAAATGAAGATGGCAGGCTTACTGGTAAGCACATATCAACAGATAAATCGAAACGGGAGAATGCTCTGGAGATAGGCGCAGAGTCGCCGTAAGCCTAATCGTATTTAGTAAAAGGATTCCACACGCCCTGCACGCTTCGTTTTTGGGATATGATCTGGCCAGCGCCAAGACGGCGAGCTTTGGTGCCCAATTGATTGCGCAGATAGAATAAGTAGTGCTCTACCTCGTCCGCTCCAAGGCTTCGCACGCTCACAACCTTGTCTCGTCCGGAAACTGGTTGCCGCAATGAGCGTGGAGGGTTAGGCCAGGAAAACTAGAGAAAATGGTTAAAGAAAGTGGGTACCGTAGCTTCCACAAACGTGCGGATGGCGATTGCGGCGCTTCACCACTTGCACCTCTATCTGAGGGTTCTGTTTTTGGAACTCAGGTAGACGGGTCTCAAGAAACTCGCTACGTTATGAGGGGGAATATAATGATAAGGGTGCTTCTTCAAATCTGTGTTCAACTCTAACCCTTACCGTATTCCACGACTGCTTCCACCGAAGTCACAGTATTGAAGCTTCAATTTTCGCAGTTGCCATACTCCTGCTCTTGACATCTCCGAATGGGATTAGTGCACAAAAAAAAAGGGGAAAAGAGAAAGAGAACAAGAAAAACCACAAGAAAGTTGGATTTATTGTCTACGCCAGGTAGCCATAAGTTCGGGCGAGAGCATCTGCCACGACACTTGCCGCTAACTCCTCGCGCGTTGTAGCCTGAACCTCGGCTGCTAGTCCTAGTCTCCTCCTGTACGTGTGGTAAAGGCCATTTGAGTAAATTTACTCAAGTGGAGACATGGAACGAATCGCAGACTACGCACTTGAAGGGGTAAGCAGTGGAACAGTAAACCATCTTGGATTTAATTCGACTTTGTTCAGGGGCCCTAAATGCAAGTGTTGGAATGGAGTGTGGATGAATGTGCAGGTATTTGAGCTCACCATAAGATGAAAAGCGGCAGAAATCGATTCGGCGAGAGCTCCCACATAAATACCACCAGACGGCAATCATTATCTGGGAGCTTGGCAACCATGCTTTCCCACGATTGGTCCCATCCCATGCCCTTTTATAGATTTCATTTGAAATAGAGCTTAGCAACGTCAATAATATGGGCACACTGAACGACGAACCAATCTGGCTCGCTCCGAGTCAAAAATGTTTTGCCACAGGTTTACGTCATGGGTAATTCTACTGTGCCTAAACCAGTGGGCTCGTGAGTAGTTGTAGCGTAACTAGCAGGGTAGAAGAACGAACCAATATCTCGAAACCAAAGCCAGTGAGCTGAGTGATTGCGCTGAGCAGAGCTTGAGGATATGTGAACAGATTTCAGGAGGCAGCACTGCAAGTTCAGCCCCTATGGAGTGCGTATGGATGGTCTCTGATTCGATCCCTTCGCTGGGACCATGCTGGCCAGTTGCAAGAGACTGTTTGTTGTACGCCTGTGCTGCGGCAAGTTTTTGCGACGCCATTTGCAATGTTGCTGAAGGAGATGGTGGATACTCAATCTGATATTGCAGCAAACAGCGCCATTAATAAACTACAACAAAAAGGCGCATTATCATATTTAACGTATCGCGTACAGATTTTATTTATTTATTTATTTATTATTATTATTATTCAACTCAGATGGTACCTGGAAGGTGCGATAGTCATCTGACATTCTGGCGATGAAAAATCTGTGGAGGGAACGAGCATTCATTTCCTGTTAAAGGGTCAATGAGAACGAAAAGGGTAGTTAAGACAATAATGTGGTAGCAGCCTTTACTTGAAAAATTTGCTCCACCCGTGGATCGATCTCATTTTCGATGCTTACTGACATTGCTACGTGCGCTGGTGGGGGTGGGGGGTATTTGTGCCTGGCCACTTCTCTGAAGTGCAGATGTTCATGGATTTAGCATATTTTAAATTTTTCTTTAGGAAAAAGCGAGAAAAGCGTTGTGAAAATAGTGTGAAGACAATCTGCGCCGATTCAAAGATGCATGCTGACCGGGAGCCACTTAGAGCCTTGGAATTTTACAGGTCAAAACTTATGCATCTATCCTCTTTCGTCCGGCACGTCCTCATGGGTTTCCTTGTAGCGGAGTGGGTGGAATGCACTGGGCTGTGCAACAAGCAGGGCTGGGGTCAAGGGTAAGCGTTGTTGGGGCTTTTGACCTTAACGATGCAGCCAACAAGACATACAGACACAATTTCCCGTCGACTCCCGTTCGCGCGGTGAGGCCCAAGTCGCCACGTCAAATAACAGACTCAAGCTAAAGTTAGTTTCTTTGGACGCACACCTGATGGTCTGTAGAAGGACCTGTCGTCCCTTGAAGTTAGTGAAGTGCAATCTTTAGACGCAGATATTTGGCTGATGAGCCCGCCTTGCCAGGTAGTGCCTCCCCAACTTCTACACTATTTGCTGGTGTGGCTGAGGAGCCTCTATGTACTGGCAGCCCTACTCGCGCAATGGTAAGCAGGGAGGGGCGGATGATCCTCGAGCCAAGAGTTTTGCGCACTTATTGAGCGTACTGACATTGATAAAGCGACCCCCATCCTATCTGCTTCTCGAGAATGTGTTAGGATTTGAAGTACTCTCTGCCTAGACCGGTTGTGGTTCTGCGGTTCCTCATCTGCTGCTCTCCTTTTTTGTCTAGAAATCAGGAAGCAGAGCACAGCTAGTGGATGTTCTGGAGTCAGCAGGCTATCATCACCAAGAGTTTCTCCTCTCGCCTACCCAATTCGGCATTCCCAACCAGGCATGTGTTTATCGCGGCTTTCCTGCCCCGCAAGCCTCGCTCACAATCGGATATACACTGGCTTTCCTCTGCGATATGCCACCAGCGATTGCGCTATTTCATGCTGGCGAGGCGCGCGCCCGAGGCTGGCATCCCCTCTACAGCCGGCCCACTCGTATCGACTGACCCATTGCGGCACATCCCGTACTCGGCCTACTTCGAAGCTACTGCTGGCCAAACTCCTGAGGAGGGCTTGAGCAATGTAGCCCCGTTATCAAACTTCCTTGAGTCACCCGATTCGCCAAGCGTTTCCACAGCTTGGGTTCCAGATGAGCTAGTGGTCAAGAAAGGGATCCTCTTTGGTAAAGCCCAACCTTCTCTTTCCACAACCTTCACAACAAGAAACAGAGACTGAGTATGACGGCCTCTTGGCCAGCAAACAGACATCGTGGGGCTCGATGACAAGCGCTCCTGCTGCTTCACAAAGGCATACGCACGATTCGTGGAAGGCGCAGGAAGCGTGCTACGGACTAAACCTAACCTTCCCGAGGTGCCTTACACTTACTTGGCTCGCGGTAACATCCTGAACAATGGTGGTTTGGTCAGGGCTGGGCGGATGGACGGGACAGTGTCGAGATCGGAACAGCCTTGCTAGCCCTGCACTTGCGGTGAGTTGGGTCCATTCTCATAGACCCCCCCCCCNCGGAAGCATCTGCGAATGGTATTTTTATGGGAACGGCGCCGCAAACAGATACTTCACGCCGCGCGAGGTGGCTCGGTTGCACGGCTTTCCGGACGAGTTTGAATTTGCGGAGGGCACCAGCACAAGACAAAAGTATCAGCAGTTGGGTAATAGCCTCAATGTGGTAGTTGTCGCTGAGCTTCTTCGCTATCTGCTGCGTAGCCCTGCCCGGCCGCGGGAATAGCATGCGCCCACCAATGAGATAAAGTATACCAACAAGCTAATGCTGGGAAATATTACACTTGCTCTGCGACACAGGGCAGAAGAAGTCACGCCCTTAGGTCACAGCGTCCGTCTCACCTCCACTCTCGCCTTGTGCCTCGGCTTCCTCTGCCATCAGCCCCTCCGCATCTTCTTCCCATTCCTCTTCTTCATAGTCTTCATTTTCTTCATCATCTCGCTCATAGAACCCACGCTCACTGTCGCTATCTCCATCGTCATCATCCGAGGTCGCAATAGCGATATCAGCCTTCAGACACAAGTAGCGCTTGCCTGGATAATCAGGGAGATAAGGGTCCACCACTTCATCAAAGGGTGATGCACCGCTCAACTTCTCCTTGAGTCGCAAGCGGTGGCAATCACCCACAACAAAGTTCCTCAAGCCACCACTGAACTAACACACTCGTTAGACATTCAAAATACACCGTGCCTCCTTACATTCCGGGCTTTTTGAAAACGGCAAGCGTGGGAGGTTTGTACTTTGTAATAGTCAGGTCGTGGGAGCTCGGGTGCTCCATGCACCACCCATAGAACGGGTCCACCCATGAAGTTGCTTACAAATGGTTCCTCGCTTGAGTGGGACGGAGAAGAGCAGAAGAGGGAAGAGGGAAGATGGCCGGACACGAGGCGAAGCGGGCGATAAGGCATGACAAGGCCATAGTGATGCTCTCCAGAAGGAGGGCATGTACCTCGCTCAAGGAGGCGGGCAACAACGACTTGTTCGCCTTCGCTAGTGGAAGGTACAAACTCTTTTCCCATCCAACAACAGGACAAAACACAACGAAAAAAAAAATGAAGAGGTTGAAGAAAATCAGGGAGGGAAAACTGTTTTCTTTTTCTCGCAAGGCTTGCAGGATTTAAGATCCTCATGTTGAGGGTTGCCAGAACGGCTGGCTTTGTGCCGGGCCACTTATTGCGTGCGTCATCGAGAGTTGCGTTTTATCCCGGGGACTCTGCTCTGCGAGCAACTAGACCTGTTCACGTTAACGCGCGGGCAGGCGCACTCCTTGCCGGAGTGGGGGACACAGAAAGGGCAGCGGTAACACTGGGTCGCCTTACGGCCTCTGGACGCACCGAAGAGGGTCATGACTTCATTACTCCTTTCCTGTCCGCCAAACCCTACCAGCTTGACTCCGTTCTTCAGCGCACAGGTCCTGAGGCTAACTTCCCTGCTTTGCTCGCATCACTTGCCACCTCCAATCCCGACAAGGTTGCCCCTTTTCCCTTGTCGATGGCCACGTACTGCTTTTTAAATGCACCTTATTTTTTGCTCTTGCGCCATTCATGAATGCTGTGGGCAGGCCCTCCGCGTCCTTCGGAAACACAGGTGCGCCATCTGGCTGGAAATTCCGACCTGCAATGCTGACTGTCAGTTGGGGTTGGTTGAATATAATGGGACAGCAGCGGGAAGAGGGCTTCGACAGAGGCAGTAAATGGCCTGCTGCGAGGCTGTCTGGATGGGAACCATAACGGCTTCGCGCATCAGCTCTTTAACTTTCTGCGTCGCCAGCGGTAGTCTCCTTACTGCAATCAAACTATGGCTCTGATCTTAATGTATCATCACATTTCAATGAATATATGCTATAGCCCTGAAGGGGGGATTCGATTGGATGCTTCCACCTATGCGCTCGGATTCGAGGTATGCATCTCCCACACCACTTATCGGGGACGCGTCTTCGCCTTTGTCATCGGGGGTTAACCCGTGTGTGGTGTTCCACCGCTTCTCGGCTGCCCGATCATTTGCCCGTCCACAGGCTGCAGGGCATCGCGGGGATCTGGCCTATGTCCGCGCACTCATCGACGAGGTGGCCCACCATCAAGTACTCGTATGACCCTTCGCCTTCGCCTCCCTCCCTCCCGAATTGCTTGACTTGCCTGTCGACATGTTGCGCGAGGAACACGCTGCTGGCGGGTCATCACGCGTTCTCACCCCTCCCCTCACGGCTGTGGTGTGATTGAAGGTGGACGGTAGGCTAGTTGCAACCATGGCCATCGCACTTGCGCATAAGGGCGCCCACTCCGAAGCCCTCGCCCTGACCCGTAAACTT
Source organism: Acanthamoeba culbertsoni (assembly GCA_000826265.1). NCBI lineage: Eukaryota > Discosea > Longamoebia > Acanthamoebidae > Acanthamoeba > Acanthamoeba culbertsoni. The sequence goes on from CDFF01071796.1 coordinate 43,784, forward strand.
CAGGCCTCCCATGCTCATCTTGCATCAAATCCCCATGCCATGTACTCTACACCGCATCTCCACACGGTTCTGTTGGCCACCCATTCACTTCCTTCCTTCCTTCCTTCCTTCCTTCCTTCCTTCCTTCCTTCCTTCCTTCCTTC
>CDFF01071800.1:5724-16724 GCA_000826265.1 Acanthamoeba culbertsoni
CCCCCCCAACCAATTCTCTTCAATGACGTTCGACTCTCTGGCATCCAGAAAATGTTTCTCAATCGTCCGAAGGTTCGCTATGACGGCATCTTTGTGAGCAAGAACACCTACCTGCGAGCGGGCAGCACCGAGTGGAGTTACAACCAGCCTGTACACCAAGTCGTTTACTAGTAAACGTTACCTTCCTCTTCCTCCTCCGGATCCCACTGGATGTCACCGAAAACTCACACGCTCCTCCTCTCTTCGCGCCAACAGCCGATATCTTCGCCTGATGCCGGATGGCCGACTGCTCTATGCGATGGCGCTCGAGGCGCCCCGCAAGGTGCTCCGATGGTTCAACCCGCGCACGCTGGATGCGGAGCGCGAGAATAGCAGAATCAGGGATAAGTCCTACCGGCCATCCCATCAGGTCCCTTCGATGGGTTCGTGAATGACCTGCTCCCCTCTTCCTCACTACTACTGGCAGTCTTTTATTATTATTTATTATTATTTGTTGTTGTTGTTGTTGTTGTTGTTGGCTAAGTTGGTTTCTGGCAGGGACGTATACGCTGAATGATGTGACCGGGGCGTTTGAGATGTGGGTTAAGGGGAAGGACATGACGCAGCAGTTTGGCTGCGTGCTGCGACGCAAGCAGGGCGGCCGCGTCATCGCCATCACAGTGAACAAGTACTTCGGCACCTCAAAGACAGGTACTGGTTTTTATCGAAAATGTTCGCGAAGGAAGCGGACAGGTTGCATTGTAACACAAATGGGATTTCACATTTTCAGGTATAACGACGGACTACGACTCTGTGCCCATAGCGCCCTTCTACTTCTATAGGCTTGCGCCTCATATGCTCGACCCACGAGATGAATCACAGCAGCAACCGCACCAGTAAACCAACCATGTGGCATGTTTGTGTAAATACATTACGCGCGACCATTCAAAGCCAGGTCGGGAGGACCGCCGCCCATTCCACCCTACGCCGCCCTCCATCTACGAGACCAGTAACATCGGGAGTTGTCAATAGGATAGGGGGGAGAAAGAGAGGGGGGGGAGAGAGAGAGAGAGCTTCCAAGGCTCTCCTTCATACATGTGGGTAGGTAGAAGGGCTAAGAGAGGGCGGGTAGGTCCTTGAGCTGCGAGACGATGGCGCCGAACGACGGCCGGTCTTCGGGATCGACCGCCCAGCAGGCTTCAATCAGCTCGCGCCACGCTGGCGGCACTACGGCCCCGTCAACCATCGGACGCGCTCCTTCGTGTACCGCTCTGAATAGGAGAAGGGGAGAGAATCAGGACATGATGGATCCCACGTACTCGCTGCTGGCCTCTGATACGCTTACTCACCGGAGCAGGTGGGTTCGGTGCCGCTTGCCGCTGCCCAGGGTGACGGGGCTGAGCTTCGGGTAGGGATAGGTCGTGGGGTGGAAAAGCTTCCACAGAAGGATGCCAAAGGAATAGACGTCCATCTTCTTGGTGTGAGGCGAGCGCACGTGCAGTTCTGAACACACGCAGGGGTGAAGCTTGAGTGAGTTATCTTGGCCGACAGTGTTTGCATAAAGCGAGGATATATCAACCGGGAGCCATGTATTCGGTGGTCCCCACGAGGATGTTGTCCGCGTCTGTCTCCTCAACCGCTGTGCCGACTGTTATTTCCCATTGGACGCAAGTTAGAATATAACATGACTATTATGCATATTACTGAAGCTTGGAATTTCGTACAATCGGCGACCTTGCACGCTTTGAAGTCTTGCGTCTGTATTTTCGGAATACAAAATAAATGGAAATAAATCATAAAGGAAAAAGCGTCTAATAACCGAAACGCACAAGCAAAATGTTGCCCAGTTTCAGGTCGCGGTGCAGTACTCCTCTGAGGTGAAGGAAATGCATTGCACTGGCAACGTGCAAAGCCCATCTAGCGGAGGGAAGCCGAATTGCGCGCTCAGCAAAATTTGGTCGTTCGAGCAGCACGGCTTTCTAAAGGCGATCGCACCGTTTGCAGTAAGTGAGGATGACTTTGCGAGGGAGTCGCTCTACAGCCTGGCCAAGGTTGATGTGTAGTCGCTCCATCAGGATATAGATGTGACTTTCACTCTCCAGTGCTCCATAAAGCGCTACGATGTGGGGATGCCTCGCCGGCCTGACAGTTAATCAGGATTATTGGCCCAGATTTATCGCATGACAAAAGGGTTAACTGGACTAGTTTTCATTACCACCACATTTTGAGCTCTCGCTGTATACCGCGAGCGTACTGACCCTTCTTGAGTTTGTTGATGGACTTGATGGCCACGGGCACACCTATCCATTCTCCTCGCCTTACCACGGCGAATGCCTGTGTAGCAAGCAATGTCATCGTCGTTTTGTGTAGCGTGAAGGCATTGGAGGGGGGGGGAGATAGACTAAGAAATTCGCTAGACGTACACCCGAACCGAGGAGAGGTCTGCCGAAGACCTTCACGTCCTTGCCGTTTATATGCGTCCACTCACTGCCGGCAACGACGATGCTCACTCCACTGAGCGCGTCGGGCTGGTTGATGTTGCTCATCTGGTCTGGTGCGTCGCTGGTGACATCTCCCTCTACTTGAAGTTGTTGCTGGGAACCACAAGCGGAGCCCTCCTCTTCTGCTGCCTCATCGTGCATGATGTCGTCCAGGGTCCGCCACTCGCCCTCTTCTTCGCCTTCGCTGTCCCCGTCGACTAGTTGGTGGCTGAAGGTCGACGTGCCATGTTTTAGTGATCGCCCCTTCTTGGGCTGGGGCACTGTAGTGGTTTCTTTAGAGGACACTCGGCGCAAATCGTTGAGGCTGCCCAGATCCTCGCCGTAAGACCAGACGTGAACCTTATCCCATACGATGAACGCAACTCGCTTGCCCGTTCGGCTCGCACAGTGGGCTGCCCACTCTTCCACCTCAAAGAACGTGTCGTCCGTAATACAGTCGACGATCTTCATGGTAACAGTCTTTTTGATGCCTCTAGTGGTCTCTTCGCTTCTCTCTTCTATGAGGATATTGGCAGTGTGCTCCGTCCGATTTTGGTCCATGAAACGAAGAAGGCAATTTGAGTTCAAACGCCCATACTTTAACAAGTCTCGCAGACTTCGCCCTATCACTACACTTGGCGACAATGTGGCAAAGGAGGCCAGTGGGAGCCGTCCCTGCTTAGCCTGTTTCATCTTGTGTGGTCGCTCACACCAATTTGGCGGGAAGCTTGTTTCTTCATTCTTTTCTCCCATCACTCGTACTTTTTCCACTCCATTTCAAGAGGGACTCCCGCAGCCATGAAGAGAGCCGCCACAGGGTTGTGTTTCTGCACCTTGTGGGCTAATTCCTCGACTTCACTCTGTAATTCACTCTCATAAGCCACAACAAATGAAAGCAAAATGGAGATAGGTAGTTGCTGTCTTACTTGGGAGGCGGGCGTTTTCACGCGCGCTACGAGCTTCACCTTCTGGAAACCGGGAGTGACGTTCCCAATGCCCATAATGCCCCTAGCATCTGAAAACAGTGTCGGGAGATGAGACTTGAAGAACCTTGTTACTTCTCTTGTAACCTGGCTGCGTACCATATAGACCCTCTACATCAAAATGGATCTTTTCTATCTCTAACTGGCATGCTTTGTTCTTGATCAAGTAGTGCACTGTTGGTGTGGGACAGAAGTTGTAGGTTAGGTTGCTCCTTGAGGAGACAGCCTGATGTCACGCACCAGTTGCCTGTTCACATCCAGCAAGAGCGGCGAGCACTGCATGGAAAGGACTAGGCCCCTTATCACTGCCACCAACGCCTTCCGGCTCGTCCAGCACCATCTTGTGCTTATCCGCAGTGATCTCGGTCTTCATTTTCTTGCCTGCCAACCCGGGCCTCTCGTTAGCGCAAGGTCTTGAGTGACACGAGAGCCTGGTAGAAGATACCTGTCGCCTTCACCTCCACCTTGCGCCACATGGGCTCGTCGATGCTTTCTCCATACGCCTGCGGAACATCTTCATTATACATGGGGTGGCATGCACCTTGAAAGAACATACCCGAGCTCCCAGCCTTGAGGACAGCGCGCTTGTCGGTGCTAGACGCGACGACTTGCCAGCAGTTCCGGTTCCTAGAAGAGAAGCACTTCGCAATGCACGCCGCATGATTTGGTTCTGGGTTGGCTTCTACTGAAGGGCTCTTCTAGTTAGCGGCAAGATCACGATAGTCCTCCTCCACATGACTTTTCCGCAGAAGTATACCGAAAGAGATAGCCACGAATGGACGCCCCTAAATGACGTAAAACCGTCCCCTCGCACACTCCTTCCGAAGGACAAGCCTTAGCAAGTCCGTCCACCGCCAATCATAGGGAAGTAAACAGAAACAAGAATTCTCAACACTGGCCCAGAGGACCACAGCCACCGAAAACTGAAAGCGTCCCGCAGACCTCGTACTAAATAAGCAACCATCATTCTTTTGGCAACGGAGGAACTTCCATAAACAAAGCAAGCACGGGGCGAGGCACTTCAGCTCAGAATTCACCACAACAACCATGGCCCAGAGTACAGGGGGCAATGACTTGCCGTCGGACTTCATTGATCCAATAACCCTCACTGCAATGGTAAAACCAACAACAACCACCGCAAGACCCCTCCCTCTTTGTTGGCTCACGGCGAACGTTTCTCAAGGAGGAAGCCGTCATTATCTCATGCGGCCACTCCTTTTCCAAAGGTCCCGTCGAGAGTTGGCTCGAGCGCCACCGGACGTGCCCAGTGTGCAAGAGCGATGTTAACCCGTCAGCTGTGGTTCCCAACTGGGCCCTTCGAAATGCCATTACGAGGTAGGGTTTTGCTTCTGTCATCAACGTTGCAGTGCCGCACCGCCTGACGAGACGCCCAAGTTATCTGAAAGATCATCCAGAACGCAAGGAGTCCATCCGACCCTCAGGTTTCCGCCTCCCGGCCAAGTTGGCCCTGTTGCTCGTGCTCACACCACAAGACAGCACCACCTGCATCCATTGTCGAAGAAACGCACGAGGACGATGATGTAGATGATGCTGATGATGCTCCAGAGTTAGCCAGCCAGCAGAGTACCAACGTTCCATCTCAAGTAGCCGATATGCCGACCCCAACCAGCTGTCCACCACCTGGACGGCACAGCTGTTGTTGTTGGACGTGCGAGGAATTTGGTGTGTGTGTCATGGCTGATGATTGCTGGGACGGGAACGACGGGGCGTGTAGGTTTCCTTGCTTTCTACCTGTCATGCTGTGTTCCGTGTCATTTGGCAGATTTAGCAATTGGTACACCCGCTCCATATGTGGTACATTTTCCTCTCCCCTCCCAATAATTGCCTCCCTCCACTTACCGGTCCTCTGCTGCTGAAGGAACCTTTTTTCCTTTGTTTCTGGTTCTATTATTGATTGCGGTGTGTGTAACTCCGACCGTGCTGTGGCTCACCGCCATATCAATACTTATCTGTGGTATTCCTGGCTATTTATTCTACGAATATTTTATCAAGAAACCTTCACGCGGCGAAGAATAGGCCGTTAATGGGTTTTTTGCTTGACATTCGCACGAATGGGCAACCTTCTGTGGGAAAATAACAACAAACAATTTCATCAGTCCTCTTGCTGAGCCCCATTTGTATTGACCTCGCCTTCGCATTGTACTACGTCGCCAACAAAGCAATTGGTGTTTCGTATGAACTCGTGCACGTTGCATCCCATCTTGACGTCAACCTTGATTGGCCACAAAGGGACTCCTTTAGTGTGGAATGCGCTGCTGTAAATTGATCAAAAGCGGCATGTGGAAAATGTATGTACGTGTCCTCCACCGAGCCACATGTAGGGCGGGTTGAGCTGCAACAGTCGATCGCTCAGGATTACGGGGATAGGCGATTTCATTCCTATTGGGCAGATTGCTCCCTTCCCGAAGCCTGTCAATTCCTTGCTCACCTGCGGGTATGGGAGCATGAGTGCCAGGATGACCAATGATCACACGGCCCAGCAGAACAGAAGTTTGGCGGAGCAAAAGGCCACGCTTACCTCCTCTGGGGCCAATGTGAATTTGAAGTTCTTTTTTGATACTTTGGGGCTAAGCTTGCGCACAAGTCGGCACACTTGGCTTATGTTAGTGGTTTTTTTTCTGACATTTGATAAATTGTTTGTTGTCTAATGTCTATTGTAAAGAATGATGGCCTTAAATATCGTTAGCGTACCTTTGTGCGACTGGAGTTTGGTCGTGTACTGTATGACAACAGCGTAGTAGCGACTGTTGCGAGCATCGCTGCAATCGTTGTTCAAGCAGTGCGTGTTTTCCAGCAAAATGGTTTTGCAAAGCTAGGGGTGGAGAAAAGGGAGGAATGATCATCAGCACAGCACAGGCCAAGCTGCAAGTGTGACCAAACCTGGTGAACAGACGGAGCACCCAGACACCGACGCCTTCGCATAAGAGGCCAGTCGTAGTAGTCGGAAGGCACGCGCCGGAAGGTGACTGGAGCGAAGGCAAGAGATTTGTTGTTAACTGAGCACCTCTCCGTCTGTTCACCAGGTAGGCAGTAAGAAACGTGGTTGTTGTTTACCAGAAGCCACAGAAAGCGAGTGGGTCGCCTGCTTGACGCGAGTGACGGGCTCATCGTCCTTCGGATTCTCTGCAAGTGTATCCTCCGCTCTTTTCACGCGCTCCAACAGGTGCTCTAACGAGCGGAGCAAGAGCTCCTGGCGGACCAGCAACGAGGCCTCCCGTTGAGGCATAGCCGCAGGGTGGGTACTCTGAACCACTTCCATTGCTCTAAAAGGCAGAGAAATTCATTGCTCTTGAGTAGGAAACAAAAATGAAAAAATTAGTTCTTAAACTTATGGAAGAACCAACGAGACCACTCTTTCCCATACCCGTGACATCTGGTCACAAGGTGACGTCTTTTTGCCACAAGTATTTGAACTGCAACAGGAATACATAAAGCGCGTCACTCCCTCCAGAACCAAACACCCAGCCATCGTGGCGTTGGCAGCGGGGAGTCCTACAAAGAGGCTGCCGCGGAACACGAAGAGCGTGAGCGCGAAAGAAAGCGCAAACTTCAGCAACTCGAAGGTAAGCCCTGCCCTGCAGCATCTCTGGAGCCCTATTTACATGTAGAGGCACATGCAGAGCTCGAGAAACGAGAAGCCAAACGAAAGCTGAAGAAACAGAGAAAGAAAGAGGAGAAGAAGCGACGAAAGGAGAAGAGACGTCGCAAGAAACACATCAGCAAGTATGGGGCACCTTTAGTGAAGGCCGTGCGCGACCTCACCCCTACAATGGCGGGCGAAGAGATCATCGTAGTGGGCCGCGTAGTTGATGATGCAGAGCCCCCCTTTCAGCCAGCCGAGACGAGCCATTCTCCTACTGTAACCTCACCCAACTCGACCCTTGCGAGCTACGAGGAAGCAATGGATGAAGCAGGAGAAGAGCTGAGCCTAGAGGCCATCGCTAGGAGGAAGGCGAGAAAGGCCATCGAGGTAGCGCAGAAGGAAGACGACCGCGAAAAGGAGGCAGAACGAGCGCGACGATGGGACGAGGAGGAGAGAAGGCGGCGCCAAGCGGAATGCTGGCGCTCTCTTCCTTACCTCAACAAGAACCAGGACCGATTTCGCCTTCTTAAGGACGGACGGGACATCGTCCTACAGTTTGATAGGTCGCTCGCGGATACCTTCTTGCCTGACCACACCGATTTGTGGGTGTGGGGTAGGCTGGAGGTGGGTCTCCTCTGAGCATGTCTTACAATTGTGCTCAGCTGACGCTCTGTGCTGCCTATGCCGTTCAGGTAGCGATAGTTCCTCTGTACGAGCTTTGCACGGTACGGGAGGTGGCCAATACTATACCGCAAGGTGAACAGGTGCCGGTGTTCATCATCCACCTCACACGATGGAAGCGGGCCGGCGAGTGTGCTAGCTGAATACCAAAAGGTTGGGTTTCTCTTCTCTGATTACAACTTTGCGCTTTCACCACCACGTACAAATCTTCTCTGAGGTGCTACTAATTGGGTTCTGATTCTTCTTCTTTATTCTCCATCCTCTACAGCCAAAAATATGATATAGGTAACAAGCCAATATAATCCTTCTCCACCCTGCTTGGCTTCGCCATTTGGGTGATGCAGACCAGCTTTGATGTGATGGAGTAACAACGAGTGGAGGGCTACAGGATACCATGTCGCTTGCGTTGCCCACAAAACCGGGAATTTTCCATGGAGTGAATGGGGAAAAGTCGCCAACATCCGCAGTTGCTTTGGCGCGTGAAAGCGCGAAACAAAAACTCAACAACGAAGTCAGTCGATTTCGAACAATCGCATCGCATGCCTGCCCGTGGCGAATGTAAAGTTTGTGGTAAGGAGCTTACAAAAGCGCCGTTGCTGAAGCATGTCAACACGCACAAGGACTCCACAGGCGACCAGAGGTGAGGTTGACTTGTGGTCGGAATAAGCACGTCCTTTTTACTGAGATTTGGGTAGATTCCTCATCTTGCTGGAGGGGCGTCACCAGAAGGAGTGTTTCAAGCTTGTAGCTGCGAAGCCTTCGGTGTCAGGTAGCCAACTTCACGAGTATGCCATAGAATGGATTGACTGCGGCTGCGGTCACCTGTCCGAGTCTGACTTGCAAGGCATAGCACGAGTGAGCGATATGGTTATCGGTAACCTCCTTGCTCGCTGTGCCCTTGAGGGTGATTGCTCATCCCTTTATCAAAAGGGCAGAAGTATAACCTAATGTTCGACATGGGTTCTACCACTGAGCTCACCATCACACCGCTTGGTCCGTTCAACTCATCTCACTCTGACTCATCGTTTATCGTCCTCGCCTCAGCCACGCTGAGCAAGCCCAAATGCCGTGAATGTGGACAGCCCGCCACCAGCTACTGCTCCGCTTGCATGTTGGAGAGCATGCAGTCCGGCGGAGATGAAGAGAGTGATGGTCTCTTCTGTGATGCGTGCCATCCAGGAAGCGAGGACGAAGGGAATGGCGACATCGACCACGATCTCCAGTCCACCAGCTCCGTGACAGACGTGCTCACGTCTCCTCGCTTCGGCGTCTGCGGGTTCTACTGAAAGTGCCACTGTTGCCGCCGGCCTCGCTCCCCTTCTGCATCCCCTTCCTTCTTCTATTCATCACCCCTCTGACAGCTACTCTTCGAAAGAATTCATGTGTACGGCAACGTTGTTTTCTACACGCCCCAACTAAGGTGTCGTTTAATAAATAAATAACAACAAGTAAGTTAAACTCGCCAAATGGCGATGGCGCGCATTACACGCCGTCGACTTCTCGCTCCTTCCGCTCCTTCTTGGCTAGCTTCTCTTTCTTGTCTTTCTTCTCCTTCTTCGTCGACTTGGAGGGGGCCGCGAGAGCCACCATGAGGTTAGAGGAGGAAGAGGGCAGCGTCGGGGCTGACGTCGATGCTGGCGACATGGGAGGCGTCCGCGAGAGGCCCGTCGTGGCCAGCGTGGGCGCGGAGGAGGCGCCCATCCCCTTCGGCGCCGCGCCGGGCGAGTCCGGCGGAGGTTGTATCACCGCGTCGGCCTTGCGCAGCCGCCGGCTGCCTCTGTCCTTCTTCTCCGTTCTCTCCTTCTTGTCCTTCTTCTTGCCTTTCTCGTCCCGGGACGCTTTGTCTTCCTTGCCCTTGCCCCCCTCGTCCTCCTTGCCCTTGGCCTCCCTGTCCTTCTTTTTACTTCCCTTCTCCTTCTTTTCCTTTTTCTGCTTCTTGTCCTTTTTGGCCTCCTCCTTCTCGCCCTCCTTTTCCTTCTTGCTTCGTTTGAGCGGCTTCGATTCCTTTTCCTTCTCCTGCACCGCTTCCTTTCCCTTCTCCCTCTCTTTCTTTTCCTTCGCTCGCCGCTTCTCTTCCGTCTCGCACACCAACTGAGTGATCGTCCTCGGCTTTGTCCCTGCGCTCTCGTCCGTCTCCGCCGCAGCCCCCTCCTTGAGGCGCGCCGTCCTCTCAGGCTTGCTCTTTGATCGCGGCCTGCTGGCGGCACCGTCCGCCTTGCCCTTCTCCTTCTTGTCCTTCTTCGCCTTCTTGCTGGCGTTGTTGTTCTCTGTCGGCTGGGCCTTCTCCGCGGCGCGCTTCTCCGCCTTCTTCCTCTTCTCTCCCGGCTTACGCGCGGCCTTGGCCTTCCTCCGCTCCGCATCGGTCTGGGCCTCGTCGGGTTCGGCGTCCTGCCGTTTCGGCGACTTGCCGCCGTTCTCGGCCCTGACGTCGTCCCGCACCGAGGGGTCGACCTCGATCTTGTTGCCCTTCTTGTCCCGCTTCAGGTCGTCCATCGACGACATCGAGTTGAGGTACCGCACCAGGATGCTCCCGCCCAGCACCGAGTCGCTGCTCTCCTCGCCCGGCGTCGACTGCGCAAAAATGGACGCGAAGCGCGAGCCCGGGCACGGGTACTTGATGTCCAGGTACTCCCGGCCGGCCCAGTTCTTGTCCAGCAGCTGCTCGATAAAGTCCACGATGTACGTCGTGTACGACGACCACACGTAGCGCTTGAACGCCTCGTCTATCTCCTCCCCGCCCCCGCTCTCGCTCAGCGAGGACGACGAGGACGAGCCGTGGATGCCATTCACCGCCGGACCCACCGACACCGCCCCCTTCCCCGCCTTTTCCCGCAGCGCCTGCGGCTTGGCCGGCAGCAGCAGCTGGAAGCCCAGGTCGGGCTGGCTCCTGTCGAAGTAGATCCGGACGTGCTTGATGCGGCCACGCTTGACCGCCCCATTGCTGTTGTCCGTGTCCGTGTCCCTGTCCCTGTCTCTGTCCCTGTCCCTGCTGTTGCTGCTGCTGCTGCTGCTGCTGTCCTTGTCGCGACCGGTGTGCGTGCTGTTGGCGCACCGGTCCGGCATACCTGACATTCCTGACATGCCTGACATACAGCTCCCGAGCGAACCCGCGCGGAAGCTCTTCCGACTCTTCCGGCGATCGCTCATCTCGGCGCTGCTGTCCTCCTCCTCGCTCGGCTCCGCCACATAGGAGATGATCCAGCCCCCGCGCACGCTCTCATTGTACCGCACCAGGAATGTGCCTACATAAATAAATAAATAAATAAATAAATA